>JAHWFO010009537.1:1856003-1877808 GCA_023313115.1 Rhysida immarginata | reverse complement strand
AAAAAAAAGTCTATCAAATGAATTTTAAACAATTTTTTAAATGGAGATGTTATATATTGTCAATTGTTATATATATTGGCGGAGTATGATTTAAAAATACAAGAACTGTACATCCCAGTATTTGTGTAATAATAAATATATATTTTAATTACAATAATATTAAAAAAAAAATTAAACCCCTTTTGGGTGCGTTTGGGTAAAAGTCGAGAGTAGCATTCTCTAATTTTCTCGGAAGACATCGGTCAGCCCCGTCGCGTTTACGCATGAATTCATTATTGTAATGTGTCTAATTAATACATAAATAATTTATCATATTATAGGAATTATATTATACGAAATTTATGCGGAGAAAAATATCACTAAAGTCCCGTGACGGTGAACATCAGCTACGGGCGGGCTGTCGGTCATTGATGTCGGCCTGGCCGCACAAACATCGTCACGAGATTTTCGTGATGTGTTTTCTTGCATAATTTTCCGAAAATATAAATTCTATAATGCGATATATCATTTACTTATTTAATAAATATGTTACACTTATTTAATGATTAAAAACAATAATAAATTCGAGCTAGACGGGGCTGAAACAAGCTTTATGTAAAATAGGCTTAAACGTGAAGGGGCTGATCGATCATCGATGTCACCCGAGAAAATAGAAACCGACTTTTACCAGGTTTTGTTTTATTTTAGCAGAGCATTTCTGTGTTCCTTTATTTGGTATTCCAAATTGAAATTCCTTCAGAAATTAAAGAAATAAGTTTCTCATGAAACACACATTTGCTGGCCATCGCTGTGTAGTAGAGTGTAATTTTTATCTCTCCCGCTTTTGGTTCTCCCTACATGCTTTGCGCTTTACCTGCTTCCTGATTGGCTGAGGCAAAGCGGATTCCGCAAAATTTCCAGACCTCCTTGAAATGAAAAATCCGCTCCGCAACTCTCGCGGAGCGGATCTGCAACGTTTGCGCGTGAATGTGAAACGCCTCAGTTTAGCGGAAAAAGTCCGCTTTTGCCCGCGGATTGCGCTTCCGCCTGTTTTCCGCTCCGCAAAGCTCTATGTGAAACAGGCTTTAGGAAAGATAGTCCCAGCCGGCGAACTAGGTAACTGCTCTAACCAAGCCCTAAGGTCATGTAAATAGCGGTTCGCTTTCATGGCCGCAGTGGCGCAATTGGTTAGCGTGTTGGCGGTCCGAGCCAAAGGTTCCTGGCCCGATTCCGGGCTGCGGAATTTTCTTTCCTATTTTTCATCATTAATTTAAATAAAAATATTTTATTGATTTATTGATTATTTATTTATTTTTTAGTTAAATATTTTTTACTGATTATTTATAACTTGAGGAACAAGAATATAATTGTCGAGATGAAGGAATTTTCAAGAGTATAATCAAAAAATTTTTTAAGATGAATGTGAAGGAGCAGACAACGCAGGCAAAACGTTACACGCTCGGCGATGAGAGGGGGTGTATGAAGCAAAAAAAAAAAAAAAAGCGGGTCAATGAATGAGGCCAGTGATGCCGCTAGGCAAAATCAGCGTGGCGCAGCGCCATGCTGCCCTTTGCTCCGCCACGCTGCTCCTCGACCCCGCCAAGCGGCCCCTCGACCCACTTAAGCTGCCTCTCGGCGCTGCACAAACGCAAGGAACTGAATCCAATAAACGCCAACAATGTGCGGCTTAAGTATTCATTGGAGCTTATCATTAAATATTTGAATTAAACTACTAAGTACATTCATTTCAAATATTAACTAACTGCATCAGTTAAGTTCAGTGATGGGCAAACTATGGCCCGCGGGCCGCTTCCGTTTTTTTTTTCGGCTCGCTACCGGATTCCTATTTAGAAATATGCGCAATGGAGACCAGAAATAGGATACTTTGAAATTATTTTTAGGGGAACAGTGTACTTTATATTAAAAATCTTAGAAAAGGTTAAAAACCTTTAATAAAAAAGTTTGCCCACCACTGGTTTAGTTGGTAGCCGTGACGAGCTGTTCATCGCGTTACTCCTTGTGTTTTTTTTTTGTTTTTTTGTTGTTTTTTTATCCTCGCGCTGACAAGTCGAGCCTTTTGTATTTGTTTGCGGTGGTTTCCTGTGGTCGCTTTACTGTCAAAACAAACAGCTTCGTTCGCGAGAAAAAGTATTCCTCAATAAGCTTTCATGTTTTAATTAGCATTAATAAAATATTGAGGGAATGCTGCAGATCAACTGTATAAGGTATAAAGTTTAAAAATCTTAAGGCAATCATTATTCGCAATTATATCCTGCAAAAATAGTGCATAAATTGTTGAAAACTATACTTTCAAAACTATTGAGGACTGTACTACCAGTTGATGTCTTTTCGTGGCATCACAAAAGTAAGGAAGAGATTAGCCTAGAAGAAATTAGAAATTTAATGTGCCCTAATCGTATACAAATTCCGAAGTTAGCATTATGCCTTAAAAATAAAAATGAAATGCATGTACTTTTATTAACTTTAAAGTAAGAATTTAGCCCCTTTAAATTTCAGTGCCGTTTCAGAAGTTCAGTGCCCCATAGCCTTCGAGCGCGCCCTTTGTTTCTGTAGCCATCACTGTGAGGGGTAATAAAAGGTCAAGAGAGGAACATATGGAACTGCTTAGTCTTATTCATCCCATTTCATCACATCTTCTCTTCTATCTTTTTAAATGATAAATTATTAATTAAAAATAAAAAAATAACTATGATTTATTATATTCCAGGGTTTTTGTGTCTCGTCCTTCTCTCATATATATCCGTTCATCTTTTTAAATTAAGAATTCCCATGCTTCCACAGATATTCGGAAGGATTAATATGTAATGCTGTAATTCATGAATACCCCCCTCCTTTACGATCGGCCTCGGTGGCTCAGCAGGTTGCGTGATCGCCTCTGATGCCCGAGTACGCGGGTTCGATCCCGGCCGAGGACGACGAGGATTTTTCAGGGGTAAATCCTGAGATCACGCACTTCCTTCGGAAGGGAAGTAAAGCCGTTGGTCCCGTGTAGTCGTTTGCTGGCTGCACGTTAAAGAACCCTTGCGAGGCAAAATTTGCGGCCCCTATAACGCCGTCCTGAAATGACCATAGCAGTTGAAAAGGACGTTAATACCAAACAAACCAAACCAACCAACCCTCCTTTACGTTTTATTGAATACCCTCCTTTTCTATGCGATATAATCAAAGAAATTTTAAGATGGGTATGAAGGAGCAGACGACGCAGGCAAACGCTTAGCAAAACTTCAGCGGTTGTGTCCCATCAGCTTTCGAGCAAAAACGTCACTTCCTCTAGCGAACCCTCAATTTCCGGTTGCAAGCACGCTGACGAATGGAACTCGCGGCTTGTCTTGATGGTGAAATTTCCAGAAGAGCTGGGCTGCAGATCTTCTGAGGTCCCCTAGAGTAGTATGCAAAGAATGAGAACTTATCGGTCTGTGCAAAAATGGCTGTGTATGAAAGAGTTGATACTAACGTTAACATATGGAAACGAAACGTGGTGTTGCACGAGAGGCACCCTTTGTAGCCTGATTTTAGGTTGACAATTAATCAGTGTATGAGGGCATTCCATATTCTTTGCAACATTTCTTGTGTAACACCAGCAATAGCTTCAGTAACCCTTCTTCTGAATGTGCCCCAATCAGGTACACGTATTGCAAACATTGTGTCCTTGACGTGTAGACTTGGGTTTCGTTGAAATGCTTCCTGCACAGCCTGGACATTAGGGTGCTGTGGAGATGAAATTTGATTAGGTATGGCTGGAGTGAATAGTTGGAATCGTGTTCCGAACGATAACATCAGATGCATGTGTGGAATAAAGATAAATGTACTGAATATAATCTGTAAGTTTGCGTTAAAATGGTTGGGGCATATACAGGGTGTTTAGAAACTTTAGGTGTACAAACTTTAGGGGTGGAAGAGGACCTTATTTTGAATATATTTTGCCAATAAACTGGAGGTCGCAAATGAATCCTTGATACATAAAAAAAAAATGTCAAACATGATACACACAACGGCTGTTTGAGACTTCCTCATAATATTGTCTCTCTCTCGTTAATGTATCTCCAGAAAACGGAGAAATTAGAAAAGTTGATACTGATGGTCACAACGTTTTTTAATAACCAAATACTACATATTTGTAAAATTACAAAAGGTGTTCAAACTGTTGACCATGAGCAGCAATGCATCGCCATTGAATTTCTAACACTGCCAAAAATCCCTGTAGTTTACTGGAAACACATTTTGACAGACAATGTTATGAGGAAGTCTCAGACAGCCGTTATATGTATCATGGTTTGGTTTGGTTTGTTTGGTATTAACGTCCTTTTCAACTGCCATGGTCATTTCAGGACGGCGTTATAGGGGCCGCAAATTTTGCCTCGCAAGGGTTTCTTTAACATGCAGCTGGCAAACGACTACATGGGACCAACGGCTTTACTTCCCTTCCGAAGGAAGTGCGTGATCTCAGGATTTTCCCCCTGAAAAAAACCTCGTCGTCCTCGGCCGGGGTCGAACCCGGGTCCTCGGGTATCAGAGGCGATCACGCAACCACTGAGCCACCGAGGCCGATGTATGTATCATGCTTGATAATTCTTTTCATCTATCAAGGATTCATTTACGACCCTCAGTTTATTGGCAAAATATATTCAAAATAAGGTTCTCTACCACCCTTAAAAGTTTGTGACAGAGTTTATAAACACTCTGTAGGACGAATGAGTGATGAGCGGCTGACTAAACGATAGAATATTGGCCATGTGTGTCAGGATCAAGTAGAGGAATACCTGAGGTTGTGTGATTTTGAAAGCTTGAATAAAAGTCATGCGGTAATGGGGTACGAAAACGCTGTCCTCACGTAGCCCCACAGAAAGAAATCACAGGCCGTTAGGTCGGATGATCTGGGGGGCCACAGGATCAGTGGTACATCATTGGCTCCAAACAACCACTGTGATAGCATGTCGAGATAGGTGGTTGAAACCACGCCTCTAGCGAGTGTTTCCGAACTGGGCGGGTTTTTCAGCTTTGCTAAATGAAACTTGGAGACTTTACATTTCATTTAATATTCGTTGTCTTTTTTAATATACTTTATTCTACTTGCTTTGTCTGTCTGTTTGTTTGGGTGGAATTTTGTAATCGATATTAAAGTTACTTCCTATTAACCGATTGACTTGAAATTTTGCACACTTACTTACTCTTAATGACAATATATGAGTCAATTAAAAAAATCCACTAAATAATTGATCAATTAGTGGCAATCATTGATCAATAAGGAGCTTTAGGAGCTTTAGCATAAAAGCTACTTATAAGAATGCGCCCTTGGTCTGTACGTTTATCCGGCCGTCCGTCCGCCGTTTGCACGATAACTTGAAAACGGATTAACCTTTTCAAATTCTGTGTTCAGAAATATGACCATCAAAGTCTTAGCTCGGCAGTATCAACTTTTCAGAATTTTTCGTGGACCCCTTCAAGTCGAATTCACGTGCTAAAACAGTGAGTGTAAAGAATACAAAGAAAATGGCATGTCATATAACAATCGTTTTGTCAAGAAGGAATACATTGTTACTTTCTGTTCATCTTTTAAGCATTATTGACATCGGCGCGCACGTGAAATCGCTTTGTCGATGCACGATTGCTCAAGTGCTTATAATCTATATTATTAAGTAGCGGAAGAATGGAGCTATTTATTGGTTTTATAATGTCAGTCCGCCCCCTTCATAATTTCTACATTTTTGAGGTAGAAGGTTGAAGTTAGGAATGTAGTTTCCTATGGGCATGTCCATTTGCATTATTTAGTTTGGTTTTGATTGGTACACAGGGGTCGGAATTACGGGGATGGGATTCACAGAGGACAACATATATATGTGTTATTTAGGTACATAAAGACGTGAAATTCAGTATCCAGATTCCTCTAGGCAAGATCTACATTACTATGAAGTTTAGGCCCAGTTGTTCCATTGTGGTCGGATTTGCGGGGGTGGCAGTCACTTGGTCTTTAGAACTATGGCAACATATGGCATGTGATATATCATACGTTCGGAAATGATGAGAAAGGAAAGAAGATCCGAGGTTTTTTACATTTTTGATATATTACGTTCGAGAAAATCAATTTTTTGATTAAAAAACTTGGGAGAGGTAAAAAGTGCAGATAAAGGGGTAAAAATAGATGACTGCTACTTCCCTTACCCTTCTGGGGGAGGGGGGAAGGAGGTTAATATCTTTTTAATAAATGTATAAATGCATTTCTGCTTCACTGCTAAAGCTCCTTCTTGGAATGTTTACAGGAGTTTATTAAATATCTTGATTATACTGGTCATTGCTTCGTTTTCTTTTTGCATCATTCATCTTGAGTAACCCTGTATAATAGATTATGAGAAATTGAGCAATCGTGCATCGAAAAAGCGATCATTGCGTGCGTGTGCTCGCGTCACCGATGCTTAAAAGATAAACAGAAAGTAACAGTGTATTCATTCTTGACGAATCGATTGTTATATATGCCATTATCTTGGTATTCTTTAAGGTCACTGTTTTAGCACGTGAATTCGACTTGAAGGGGTCCACGAAAAATTCTGAAAAGTTGCTATACTCGAGCTGAGACCTTGATGGTCATATTTTTGAAAACAGAATTTGAAAAAGTTAATCCGTTTTCAAGTTATCGTGCAAACGGCGGACGGCCGGATAAACGTACAGACCATGCGTGCATTATTATAAGTAGCTTTTTGCTAAAGCTCCTAATAGCGGATTTCCATGCATTTTTTTTTATTTATGCTTATTTAAATTGAAAAAAGGAATGTCTGTAAATTAATATTATGCAACTGTAAATTTTCATGTTAATTATACAAAATTTAATGTAAGCCATATAAATAAACATTTGGATATACCTTTATTTTCTTTGCTGGTGTTTTTTTTTTTTGTTTCCTCTATAATTTTAGTAAAACCCTATGTTATCTAAAGAAATAAATATAAACAATAGCTTTATTAACTGCAATATGAAGAGAGGAGCAAGTAAAAACATAAATTTATATATCGAAATATTGTAGAAACTAGATCAAGCTTTATTTTCTAGTAAATTTTTCCACGTTTGAACATGTCTCTTAATCCATGTAGCAGTCAACAATTAATAATCTTAAAACGAAAGAATACTTGAAAAAATCAGCATAAGGAATAAAATAACGTCCAAAACGCTGTAATTTCACTGAAATCACTAGGGGGAAAAATTCGGCTAAGATGCCTTACATTTGCGGATAGACCTGGGTAAAACGATCAAACTCCTTAATTATACGGATATAACTGGAAAAATGTTTTCTGGAAACACCCGCGTAAATTTCTGGATACAAACGGATCGCGATTTTACGGGCAAATGGAATACAGTGTATCGTGGGAAAAATGGTTGAAATTTTAAAAAAAATATATAGACAAAACTTTGTTTTTCTAAAGGTTTCCTGTAGATGTTAATTTCTCGGATAGTATAAAAATAAATTTGAATATTTGTAAAGGAAAGTTAAAAAAAAAAATCTTTATTCAAAACTAGAAAACATTCAACAAGGAAATTTAAACAATTTTTTTCTTCATTCTCTTTCATGTAAAGTTTTGTCCGTATTTATTGTATTCACCGTCGGTATTATTTTTCTGGAGAGCATATTGAAACAGGAAAGAAGTGTTGGCGAAACTTCCAATGTGCTTTGGGGACTTCGGCGCTACTTATTCATTCACCGATGCCTTACGTATATAAAGGAACAAAACTTCTAGTGCAGACCTCATACACAATGACAATGGAAGCAAGGTAAGCGTTTAATCCCTTATTTTGGATATCTAAGCTTTATGTTTAACAAAAACCTATGTTTTTAAGTTAAACTTAATAAGATCAAGTCGAAATGCGGACATAGTGTTGTTTTTAAAATGCTAACTTAAAATATCCTGGATGGACTACGAAAGATTCTAATCTTCAACGTATATTATTGCTATTGTTTATAAGACGGAGGAAATTTCATTTTGGATATTAAAACATGGATATTAAATGTCCACTATTGATAGCTAATATTGATTAAAACATTGTCATTATTCATATAAGACCAATAAGACGGATTATCAATCAAAAAAAAAATGCGCCTAATTTCACGGAGTATTTGATAAAAAATGACAGCTGTCTTTGTGTGGGCGTAATGTTGAAGGTTCCTCTTTCTTCTCGTATAAAGCACTGGTATGGCTTAAAGTCTTTATACTGAACGGAGAAAATACGTCCCATATACTACCAAATAAGGCAATATTGGTGGAATAAAGTAATAATGAAAGGAAAAATTTCGCGACCTGGGATCGAACCAGGAACCACGACTCAACGCGTCGCTGCTCTAGCCAACTGAGATACCGCGGCGCTAGCCAGTAATTGCGACGCTGTCTAACGTGTCTTATAGACTTCCATGAAGTCACCTGGTAGTCCCTGGCCCGCAAGTCGAGATTTTTCCCCCCTTTCTTAACCATCATTTTTAAATGATGAAAATACAGTTTAGAAATTCATTATTAAGTGCAGCGACTTTAGTCCATCTTATTTATTATTTATTAGAGTGATATCTCCAGTTTCATTTTATTACTTAATTTTCAAGGTAATATTGGTTGTTAGCAGTGATAAAAATCAAGGAAACAATGATTAAGTAAAAAAAATTTAAAAGCACCAGTTTTATCGTTAGTTTTGGAGCTTTAACGAGAGTTGCGATTGCTAGGGTAACATATTTATAATTTTACACATGCTTTCCTTAATCATATTCAAGTACAGTCAAACCCGAATAACTCAAACTCTGATAACTCAAATTCCCGGTTAACTCAAACGATATTCTAAGTCCCATTCCCCAGAGCATTTAACTCAAACAAATTTTTAATAAATCCCGGATAACTCAAAAGAAATTTTGGTTTTAGTGAATAGGTATTCCTAAATTTAAGCAAAATCTGTCTTAAAAAAACAAGCTTTGCCTGTTGAAACTTTATTTCATTTTTCAACTTTAATTTTTACATCTACATGACAAAGAAAACAATCGGGAATCTTTCACATTGTCAAAATCAAAACTTAGCTTGAACACAAAATTGCAAATCGAGCTTGTTGACTGCGATCATTCAATGGGAGAATACTTAGACGTAGTAATTGATGACAATTGTATGCTCATTTTTGGAGGAAGTGTTCATGTTGACCATAAAGTTCATTGCATGAATGATTCTAAACGAGTTTCTAGAAGCAATCATACACTTCTGATTGGCCATCGCCATTTTGATTTCGAAACTTCATTGTCTCATTGCCTTTATCGATGTAAAAGTAACAGAAATTTGAGAAAAAAGTGAATTCTCTGTAAAGTTTCAAATATAAAACATTTATACATACAGATGAAAAATAAATAGGCAAAAATCGCCAGGAGATGCCTTTTGAAAAGTTTTACAAATTGGAAGTAGAATTCAGAAGCCATGCCAAAACAACATTGGAATTGATTTCATGTTGGAAATTTTACTGGGTCCATACTGTATTTGTATATGGATCTCATTATCATATTGTGAGTATCATGTAATCTTTGTAGTGGTCATGTAGCCTCATTTTCGACTTCTGGTTAACTCCAAAACCTGATAAGTCAAAATTTTTATGTGGTCCGCTGACGATTTGAGTTATCAGGGTTCGACTGTATTACTAGGATAAAAATTAAGATTCTAAATACAAATTTAAAAAATAAAGTAATTTATACCGAATTTTTGCTTACTTGGCCTAGTGAATTTGGATGGCGAAGTTCACATATTTTTGGGCATAAAGCAAGATTCTCGTCACCTTTCTTATTTAAGAAAAACACTTGTATACATCATTGTTTTTGACAAAGTGACTGAATGCGATAACGGATACGAAAGCCGAATAGCAAATCAGAAATCGACAACAATAAATGTTATTTAAATTTCTAACCTATGCAAGAAAAATAAGTGTTTATAAGCAGCATTCTAAATGAAAATTAATTATTACATATATAATTCAAGGATTAGAAGGTTGGCGAGATAATGGCAAAAATATCAGCATCACTTACTGAGGAAGAAAGATTCATTATAATTTCTTATGGGATATTTGAATATTGATTGAATCATGTTTGTCCTCGCCCCCCCCCCCCCCATTAACTTCATCTCGAAAAGATCTACATTTACTTTCCAAACGCGAGATTTTTTTTTCGTTCCCCGCATACCTTCGAGCTACAATGCCCGCAAACTCTCAAATACGACAAAAGATATTGTTCAAATGAGATTCCTCTTCTTGGGAAGGTTTTGCCATTCATTGAGATCACTCTTACGAGGTCAAAATCATGAAGATTTAAAATTTCCCATGTATAAAAATGATGTATGTAGAAAAAAAAGAAGGACGAGACACAAGAACACTGGAATAAAAATAATAAATAATAAAAATTGAACACAGGGTAGTTAGACTCTGAAAAAGCTGACGTTTCGGATAGAGGCTATCATCTTTACCGTGTATAAAAACATTTTTAAGATAATTATGTTCATCTTCTACTTATGTGAACTAACGTTTGTATTAATTAATGATGATAATTCCTAAGTTAAAATCAGTTTTTCGCTTAAAAATTTTGTATAAAAAATTGAAATGATCTTGAGAGCTTCAAATTAAGTTAAAAGCAAATTAAAAATAAATGAAGAAAAGTTAATCTAAACCAATCATATCGCCTGTTTTCTAATTACAGAGGAACCGTCCTGTGTATTTTCGCTATTTTTCTTTTTTTTGCTTTCCTCAATTTCCAGGCCTGCACAGGTGAGTTTATGTCACGGTCTTTCAGTCTCAATGTTAGATTGAAAGACCGTGATTTATGTAGAGCACTCTACTGTAATTTTCAACTTTCCAAATACTTTATGTTTTCATGCAGATGTTAATCTTTGTTTTATCTTAAAGATTGCTTAAATATGTTATAACCAAGGAAATCAGAATTTAAATTGCTTGAAGCTTTGCTTTTTTTTTTCTATGTAATATTTAGGTTCTTCAGAGTCAGAGGCGTCGGAGGAAGATGACTGCTTCGAATGTACTACAAAAGTCAATACCTCCATTGAGTTAATGAGAGACATGTTGGCATCGTAAGTTCGTTTATTTTGTAGGGATCTTTTTGAGTGGCACATTTCAGTAAAAAAGCTGATGAGTATAGGCTAATTTCGAACAGTAGGAATACAAATAGATTTCAATGCAATTTTTCACGATCTCATCAACAGTTTAGTTCGTATTTGTTTGCAACTTATCAATGAATTAAATAAATTAAAAATTTTATTAACAGATTTAAGTTGAAACTATGCCGTACAATTAGAAAATGAATAAATTAAATAAATCATCTGCTTTTGCTTACAATTTCTTTTTGCATTTAGGATGGCAGATGCCGTATATCACTTTTTATTATGAGCCGAACACGAATTTACAAGATGAGTTTTTTAAAAATTTGGATTACTTACCATAGTGAGGATGCCGCGTGAATGTTTTCACGGAAAAACATGAGAAATCATTAAACGCATATCTTTTATAATTAACCTTTCACCGAAATAAATCCTCTAACTATGCAGCCCTTTATCCAATATTTAAATTGAACATCTGATTTACTTATACATTTTTTATGTTAATTGTTTGTAGAGTGAAAAGTCTTTTTGGGTCTAATCATGCTAATTATGAAAGAATAAAAAGGGTTTCAAAAATTCATGCATTTTCATTAAAAAAAAAATTCTTTCTGTAGCGAGTTTCATTCGTTTCTATTCCAGACGTGAGCCCATGAAATGCGACCAAGACTTAGGACCATGCTCGTCGTGCTCCTTCAAAGGTATGAAGACTCTGCAGCCCAATAAGAAAGTCTGTCCTGAAGAACATGAACCTGATGGAGACACCTATTATGACCATCATATTGAGCTTCTCTTCACGGAAATTGTTATCACTTGTGAATGTACATTGCACGGGAAGTAAGTGATATCCATATATTTCAAACTACAGAAACGCACAAAAATGATACAGTGAGCGAAAATCAAACCAACTAGAAACAAAATGATCAAGCACTTATTTTGTATAAAGACTCATTTATTTCATTTATAGATAAGGGGTCGTCCATAATCCACGTGGACAGAATTTTGGGCTTTTTTGACCCCCCCCCCCTTAGTGGACACATTATGGACAATTTTTAAACCCTCTCCCCAAAATCCACGTGGACAATGCGCTAACCTCCCCCCGCCCAAAAAAAACCCCACAAAATTAGTCATTTTTTCTTCTCTCCATATATTCATTAGTTTCCCAAAGTGGTGTTAACATTTTTTCCAGGGGTATGATTGGGGCCTTTTTAGTGCTGGACCCTTGATCCAAATACTGAATTTGTTGTTTTATGTGGGTTGTTTCAATATCCTCTTCATTGCACCATTCGATATCCTCACAATCCAACAACTCACTGCGAATTACGACCATCAATTCGCTGCGTCGTTTAGCAGCAACACTTACAGGTCTCTGTCGAATGATTTCAGGAACAGCCACTTTTGATTTGTTGCACCTGCAAAATTTGTAATTAATAATTTGATAAATTGGATGTGAATGTTCATCTAGTATACATTTATTACCACTTCTGATGAGTTTGTGCACGTTTTTGTGCCCACATGTTTTGCAAGTCCGTGCTCCTAATTGTTCAGTAACTGAAGGATTTAAAGCACTTGTACACAAATTTATTAACTTGTAATTTAATTTTTGGATTAAAATGAGATAAAAACTAAAGTATTTAAAGTTATTTATTTTTTTATTTTATTTGTTATTTATTTATTATTATTATCATTATTTTAAAATAAATCAAAAAATTTTAGTTTAAGATTCCAGATTGAATTTACAAAATTTGTCAATTATAAGTCCACGTGGACCATGGCTGTGGACCCAATGTGGACATTTGTCAACATACCCACTCCCCCCTGTGGACCCGTGTGGACTTTTCTTAATCCCCCCCTTCTTCTGTCCACGTGGATTATGGACGATCCCTAAGCCTTAAATCGATCCCAGTGAGATACAGTGTGCACTTACCCGCGATATGTAATCAAACTTAAATCATTACTAGTCTCTGACAAGATAAGTCAGGTTTGGTTGTGTCATACGAGGGAGAATCGGAAAGAAACCGGAATTTGCGTTTCATAAATTAATTTCAAACATTCAGAGCGAATCAAATTATATTTTGGAAACTATTTATTGCCTCAACGCCATGCCTATCTCAAAACACCGTTGGACTTTATCAGCATTTTTCGCGGCCTTGAATTTTCTTCTCACCGGTAAGGATGTGTGTTTTCGCACCATGCTTTCTTATTGAGATTCAGGCTGGCAATGGAAAATCCTACAACAAAAACTCTCGGACCTAGTAGCAAGTGATTATCATCTGTTCGGTCCATTAAAGTCCCGATTATGTTAAAAATGAGGCAATAAATAAGGTTTCCAAAATACAATTTGGATCTCTCTGAATGTTTCAAATTTATTTATGAAACACAAATTCCCGTTACTTTCCAATTCTCCCTCGTATATATTTACATTAGATATATAAAAGAAGACCCAAGGTATATATTAATAACATCTTGTTAAGTGTAGGAATAATTATAATTTGTAAGCTAAATGTTTTTTTTAAAAACAATGATTTTGGGAATTTAGACCGTCGTACTCGTTGGAGAGTACAGGCAACTTGTGTAATGTACACAATCAGAGAAATAAAAATAGAAAACCCTGAACTTCTCAAACTTGAGATCTGCGCATAATAGCAATTGAGCCTTTCTTCACCGTATGACTGTAAAACAGTGTCTGTCGATTGTCTTCTTTTATTTTCCTGACACGATTCATCATAAAACAGCCATTTAAATGAAAAATAAAAGCTTTGTACACTGATCAGTCAAAACATTATGGCCACCACTACCCCAAAATGATGTAAATGGCCAGATTGCGATGGCCGGAAGGTTAATGACGAGTATTCACGAACTGTCGTTGCTAATACCTATGAAAAGTGGAAGAAGAACGGTAAAACCGGTAGTAGACGTCGAGGCGTTGCATAACCATGCCTAATCAACGAATGCAGACGTCGGAGACTGTTCCGCTTGGTGAAGGCAATTAGGCAGCTGCCAGTAGCTCAACTGATATGGGCCCCTATGTGATCTGAGGACTAATCCCTGCTCACCTAGTCCAGGGGACCATAAGGCAAAAGCTGGCTCAACTAACAGGCGAATAAAATGCAGCTGCAAGTACAATTGTATCTGAGCACACTGTGCATCGGACTCTGTCGGATATGGGACTCTACAGCCTCTAAAGTGCACCCATGTTAACCTAGAAACATCGACATTGAGGACTACAATGGGACCGTAAACTGGGATGTCATAGAGCGCCAGCTCAGAGATCACCAACCACCTCCTCATAATTACGGGAATTGCGTGACCCCTGCATGCAAATCTGATACAATTCTTCTCCTGGACACTTTCCAAGGGCTTGTATAATCCATGCCATGACGGGTTGCAGCTGTTTCGCGTGCCAAAGGTGGAGTAACAGGGTATTAGAACAGGGAATGTTTTGGATTATCAGTATATAATGCTCGGTAGGAGATTGCTGAGTCATATCTGTTGACCAAAGTTGCGGCTTCAAATCCGGTCAAGGAATTGTGGTAACCATTTATTTAAGGACAATTCTTTGATCATGCCTTCTTCTGTAAGGAAGCAATGCTGGTACGAACTTAATTTATCAACTTATTAACTGCATGCAACATAAGGTCTTCAATTTTATTTTGTAGATCTTGAAATTAACAATTTATTTTGTCGTATAATTTGTTTCAGTAATGTTTCCCATACGGTATTTTATATACATACGTATATTTCTGTTTCAAAGCCCACGAGAAGCTTCCAATAATATCATGACGCGTCTAAAAGACGTTATGGAGGAGTTAAAAAAACAAGCTCAAGGTGAAGGAACTGGAATGCCGAAGAAGGACATAGAGATGCCGTTACTGGAAGACTTACAAAACGACCACTGCCCTGAAGTGAGCTGTACCGAGGAATACTCAGGCAACATGACGGCCACTTGGCCCGGAGTCATTCTTCGCATTGTCCTCAGGGCATTAAAAAGCAGCAACACCGTCAAAACAGTCCAGGTGAGATCAAAATTTTCAACTCTGAAGTTGGCTAAAACATTTTTTTCTTTTATAGTTGATTAAGTAATTCCTGTTCCTGCAGTTCAGTGTAATGAAATGAAGCGCGACATTTGCTTAAATTTCAAACAACCGATGATACCATTTGATTGCCTTTAAATAAAGTTAATGTTTTACGTGACATTATCTCTTCTCTCGTTAATTTAAGGTTGATATTGATACCGAGAACACCCAACTCATTCCGTCTTGTTCGAGCAAAGACGACGGTTTCACAGCGCCATGCATGTGCCTTCTCAACATGAACTTTCACTTCGTCGGTTTCATGTCTATCATGAAAGGAATGTTCGGCAAGGGTAACGAGGGCTCCACCCAGAAGGATAACGAAGAAATGTTGCACATGCTTACATGTCTTGATGCTTTGTAAAGAATGAAGGAAGTAACAGCAACATCAATAATCATTTTCCAATCAAAATCCGAGTTAAACCGGAATAACGCCTCCCAATAATTGGGATGTACTAATGAATCTGAGGAACTCTTTTTGTAAAAATTAAATTTTCTGTAATCTAAATATCATGAATCTATTAAAAAAAACGTTAGAAAAGTGTAAATGTTTCATTCTAAAATAAACTTAAACCATAATGTGACATCTTTTAATTAATAGTTTTCGCATAAAACCTTTCGTTCTGTCTCATTTAATAAACTGTAAAGAAAATGCAAATTAAATATCAACACCTCTTAAAAAGATAATGAATACTTTCTTAAATCTTTAAAATTCGTGTTTGTTCCAGAAGGAAGACGTTAATTAAAATGATTTCGTACATATTTAGCCAGTGAAAGAAAGGACGAAAAATAATCACTGATTGGTTAAATGTATCTTTCTGGCATATAATTATTCACTGTTTTATTATAAAATGATGACCTTTTCCGTCCATGAAGGAGGTACTCGCATGAAAGAGTTCATTGTCGAGCTGTTTAGACTTTCTCGATATGCTGGCCCCCAGTTTCGTTAGTGTCATGTCAACAGACAGCGATCAATCATGTTCGCCTGCTGACATGCACCGAAACAACCCGTCATCTGAATGGAATGGAAAAAGCTGGAAAAAGGCGAAATAGGAGCGGATTGATGGAGGGGAAATACATGTTTAATTTATCAATACAAAAAAAGGATAAAAGGAAAGAAGAAGGACGATTCCAGAAGGCGAAGATTCAGATGTTCCACTAGGGAAGGAATCGAGCGATGAAACGATTCGTAAGACGAATCCGTGACATATAACGTCCTCCAGTTATCAACGGAAAAAGGCCGGGACGAAACGGCAAACTTTGAAGGCAATGCTTATTTATCAAAATGACGATTCTCTCTTTTTAGGAGGCATTTCGGATATCTATTTCTATTATGAACAAGGACGAACGGTGACACATTACGAATGGTAATGGCCATCGAATCTACGCCTCCAATTGCAAAATCGTGTTCAATGCTCGTCAACTGCTTTTGGTAAAGACTTCCGTTTTATTAATAGTCTTTCAAAATATTGCTATCATCGTAGTGGCAGAGAGAAGTTTCCTGCCACAAACCGATTTCGCTGACCGATCAGCGAGTTCCAGCAATATCTGTTTAAAGAGTCGCAATCCGCAGGACCACGAACCAGTGGCATAACATAAAAGGCCGTATACCGATTTCTTCTATCGCCTCTGTACAACTTGTGGTACAGGGAGAAGAATTTCGTGGTGATTTGTTAATCAACTTTTTTTTATTGATTATAGGCATCTTACATTTCTTCTTATCTATCTCACAAGATCGTTCTCAACTTTAAGACGTTAAGCTCTCACCAACTGGAAAGATGCGACTTATCGAGGCAAAAGCATAGAGAGATCGTTAAATTGAATTCGTTATAATTCAATATCATCATCTTAATTTACACTTTTTTATCTCTCATATTTATTTGTAATAGAGAAATAAATTTAAAATAGATTTGCCTTTCTTCTTCTGTCTGTCAAAGACACCTTTGCACAAAACCAGTAATCGTGACAGTTAGTAGGGAGCAATTTGACGAGGGGAATGGAAATATTTTCGAATAAAAATTGATTCGTACAAAAAATAGCGAGTAATATTGTTTATTCAAATAATCATCCACACTAATCCAATATGAACAGTTTCATACCTCCTTCATTCCAAAACCTGTTTTCAAATTTTCAAATACGGAGAAGAAAGAAAGAGGGTAGAAAGTTGGAAACCAACAGTATTTCTGGTCTCTACTGACAAACCAAAAACGGGGTTTAAGATCCCATTTTACTTATTTGGAACATTTAAGAATTATTTTTACTAACTAACTTTATAAGTCAAAAATAAAAAGCATAATGTCGAGAACATTTACCGGTGTAAAGTGAGACAAAAACGCTGAATTATTGGCACAATAATTTTCTTAGCAACTACAGACGAACAAAATCTAAATTTTTGAGCATCTCAATGGCATTACCGATTATTATTTTGACGGTTGTAGAAGAAAGGAAAACGAGACACAAAAACCGAAATTTGAAAGAGAGTGTAAAATATTGAAAAAACTGATGTTTTGGGTAGAAACTACCCATAAGCTTGACAAAGGGTATCTCTACACACTGTTTCCAATTCTGATTATTATTAGGACCGATAGGTACTGTGCATTGCCAAATGCTGTTCTCCCTTTAAGATTCTATAGCTAAAGCAGAGAAAAGGCTTGTGAATTAAGTGAAAACACGTGATGGTCTTCCTTGATGGTCAATATCAGTCAGAACTGGTTCAAGGGTATGTGGTTTAGTGGTACCATTACGGTCCACTGGAAACTTTCAATGCTAAGATATGGCATGTATTATATCAAACAGCTTGAAATAACATGTCATGGTTGAATATTACCGTAAAATTAATGATAGTCGAAATTGGTTCAAAGGCACTTGGTTTCGTGGAACCATTATGGTTCATTGGAACTTTCAATGCTAAAATATCGCATGTAATATATCAAACGACTTGGAATGATGTGTCATGAATGAATATAACGTAAAATCAATGATAGTCTAAATTGGTTCCAAGGCAGCTAGTTTATTGGACCCATTATGGTTCATTGGAAATTTCAATGCTAAAATAAGGCATGTAATATATCAAACGACTTGAAATGATGTGTCATGAATGAATATAACGTTAAATTAATGATAATATAATTTGGTTCCATGATTCATGTTTTAATGATACCATTATGAAACCATTGGAAACTTTCAATGCGAAGATATGGCATGTAATTACTTATACCTTATATTATCAATGGTTAGTTTGCGTTAGGCAAATTTTAACAATAGCTAGTACCTATTCATTCCTTCAATTGTACTTACTTACGTAGAAAAGCTTTGGCAATACTTTATGAAGAAAGAATTGACCCTTACACAGAACGCTTCAACAATTAACGCTTATTTCATTAAATAGGAATGCTTACAAATTAAAGGATTCGTATATGTTCTAATCTATAGAGTATTGCTACTTTCTCCATTTAACTTTTCAGGTAGTTTTATTCAGCTTGAACTATACATCTCTCTTAGAAGTACGCCTTGCTTAGCAACCAGAGGCTTCCTTAGCAAACTCATCTAATTCTTAACAACGAAAGGCTTTTTTACAAATCAGATGCTTTCATTTTCGTTCTTGAATGCTTTAAAATTCTATCGGTCCTGGGTATTTCGGTTGTCTGACTTGTTTTGTAAATTTATCAAGAGTTCCGCTAGAATCACACTTACAGGATCCAATCGATTAAACTAGTATTTCACTATTGAAATGGGTCACGAAAAGACCGACTTTCATTCAAAAGTGTATTAACCATAATAGTAAAGGAGATTTTACTATTATGTTTTAACTAAATTTTTAACCAATGTTAAGTGTGAAAATCTTCTAAGAAATTTTTATGATGAGGCGACTGTTTGTTCAATCGACTACGGAATTCACGTTACAATTGAACAATGGATTCATGCAAACCGCAGCATATAAAAATATTTCTTCTGTGGCGTCGCCCTTTTTCTATAAATAATAAAGAAGACCGCTCTGAGGCATTGAATAGAACTTCTAGAAGAGCTTTAAAAAGTTTGAGCATTCTTCTAGCCGGTAATGTGCAAAATTTAATTCCATTTTTTTTACGCATGTTTGAAAACTGTTCCATCTTTTTTGAATAACACTAAACCTTATCATAACCGCGTAGCACTAAAATAACTAACAAAATATTGCCAACGACCCTTTCCAAGTATCACCAGATAACCGCCACCATACCACCGGTTGTGAACCGCTGCTCTCTATTATTTTGATTCAATAATTAAACCACAAAGTGAAAAGCTCTACTCCACAAGGTGGATAAAAGACTCACTTTTAACTAATGGGTATGCGTTGTTAAGTGGGTTAACGAGCTCGGAATTAGGAATGACAGGCAACAATACAGAGGTATTCATGTTTTGATTGTTCCATTCCAGAATACTGGTTAGTACTCGCATGTGAGTACTGTTACGATTTTGAATGCGTAACTCGGAAACTACTCGTTGGAACACGATCAAATTTTAACGGTATACACAGTTTTATGTACCCTATTATTCCTCCAAAATTCATTATTCTAGGCGTTGCAGAACCTGAGTTATTAACTTGTTGATCATGGTAGCGGCATTTTTATTTCTGTTCATATCTCAGTTAGCCTTCAAATTCGGACCCACATTGTATTAAAAAGAAAATGTTCATTCTGGTCACCTCTGTAATTGCTTACAAAATCACCCTGTATATTTCAGTCATGTGAAATACGTTTCTAGTTATACTTCTAATGCCTTTTATTTATTTGCTCTACAAAGGAAATAAATATACATAATCTGTTTAATCCTGGTTAGATATGAATTAAATAAATTCCTGGATTTTCTAAAGTTTTATTTTTGTAATGCATAGGGGAGAGTTGCAGAAGCTGGGGCATTTTCAAGCAAATATTTTTTGTAACCGCACAGTATTAAAAAAAGACACTGTATTTTATGAATCATCAACAGAAGCTTTTAATACAATAGAGGAAAAATAATGGATGCTAACTATCAAATGAATCGTAAGTTATTTATAGGTTTTCATAATTGCAGCAATGTCCCAATTTATGAAAACAGGAGCCTAAGACGGGACATAGCAAACTACTGTATAAAATGAGACGAGCCACTTTTCTTATGTTGATATTTTTATTAAATAATTAAATATAAACTGGAGATGACCTCCAAACATAGAAAAATTATTATATTTTTTATTAACTTTTGGCTTTTAGTTGCTACATGCCAAACAAGTGAAACGGACTTCATCCGTGGTTATGCAGGTTTCATGTAGCCTTTCTTTGCACTTGATACACTGGATCCAACCACAAGTGGATAATGCCTATGGTCCTGTTGTGGCAACTTTGTTGGCGTCTTTTGCGACAATTTTTAATAGTTTCTGCTCTTTTTGATGTTCCTTGTTTGTTCCTTGAGAAAACACTGTCCTATCTTAGGAACTGTCTCGACTTAGTAAAATGGTAACTTTGAACAACATCTAGCACCATAGAAAATCTAATGGCGGCACGAAGCACATGTTGCTATGAAAATAATCCATTTATATACCAATTAAAATAGGATGTCCACAGTTGATCTTTTTATCTTTCGAAGGTTAGTACGAGACATTGGTGACACATTTTATTTAGAAGTGAATAAAACTTACAGAATGTTTTGTGGGAAATCGGCTGCAGCTTCAACCTTGTCGATAACACAGCGCCTGCCTCTTTCAACGAAGTGTTGAAAACCAACAGCAAGTGGCACCAAGAATTGTTTAATTTTTTTTTTAAATCGGTTTGTCCCAACTTATGCAACTCTCCCCTACCTAATTATCATGGCATTCCGCGAAGTTAAGTATTGCGCATTGCTAACCCCCCCCTTTTTTTTAGAATTTTACTTCTCCTATTTTCTTTATCATTTTCTCTCTTTCTATAATGACATCATCTTCGATAATTCATTAAGATAAAAAAAAAAAGAACTCACAGATTGACAGAGACACGCATGAGGTTTTTTATTATCTTCGGCGATAAAGGAGTTGTTTCTCATGCCGTATTATAGTGAATGGAACCATCGAAGAAAGAACGCAAGAGAAAGTTCGCCGCGCAAAATACAAAATCATTTGTAAAGACAAGCAAGGTAATTATAAACGAACTTTAGAATTCTTAATAATAATGCAAAATGTTATGTTATTAGTTTTTGTTAATTCAGGGAACACAAATTTACCATAGTACCTGTTAAATAAATAGAAATGCAATAATTTATAAAACCTTATATTTTAAATGTTTATAGGCAATTGTTATTTTCAATATGTTCATGCATTTTATAATCGATGAATTAATAATAAATAATAATAATAATAATAATTTGGTTCATGAAATGCGTCCATCAACAGCCGATATAAACCAGACATAAAAATGCCAATAATTTTATAGATATTTTAAAATAAATTAAAAGGATCAATGAGTCGGTAGAAATTATTTAAAGACCAAGAAATACGTACTCAGCTTATTCATTTGCGATACCATATAAAAAGATCAAAGAAGTTATGGTCATTTCAATCGAAACCACTAACTTTGAAAAAATATAAAACATTTTAAAAACTTCAAGAATGTTTTCAAGTATTAAAAATTGTAAATCCTAACCACCTCACCTATTTA
>JAHWFO010009537.1:1838218-1855603 GCA_023313115.1 Rhysida immarginata | reverse complement strand
TTTTTTTGATTTAAGTTCGACAGAAATTAAGATTGACTTCTAAAAATGGATAAATAGCATGCGACATTTTTTATTTTGAACCGGTTTATACAAGACTGAAATTCTTAATTTATAAGAAAATTGATCCCGTGTTTTATGAAAGCAAATGTTGCGTGTAAGTAATTATATGCTTGCAGGAATAACAATTAGAATAATAGATATTAAAAAGATAGATGAGGCTCTGAAATAATGTTTCTGCCTCTATAATTTCAAGTAATCATCGTCATGGCATTTACCGCATGCAATCGACTATTTAAAATTAAATTGAGCCTGGCGCTATTTTAAGTGTTGTTTATGTTGAAATCATTTCGTGGTTTTTTTCCTGTGATTCTTTATGGTGCTAAATCATTTCAAAATCATTTTTATGAAGTCTTAATAATACTTTCGAGTATATACCAATAAAATTCCAATATAAATTCAGTGGTGTTTGTACTCATATGGGAGATAGTAGGAAAACATATTGAAAGATGAATGTACTAGGAAAAAAGAAAAAAAAATTGAGATTCTTTCATAACTATTTTCTGTAGGGAATGTAATCTTATCTTTTAAGCGATGATTATCGCTTTCACAGAATAATTAAAAATGAACAAAAATCGGTACTTCGATGGCAACTTAAAAGATGAAGCAACAAATAGAATAAAGATAAAATAAACGAATGTCTATATCGATTACAAAATAATTTATTATACATTGTTTTAATACTCATCTTTTTATTTTACTATTTTTGACTGCAATAAGGAGTTCGAGTAGGTTGTTCATTTAACGAACTGATAATGTACGCAATCGAGAAAAGAGGAAAAAAAACCCATTGCGAACGCTTTTCTGACGATGAACCTGAATGAAATGAATTCCCTAAAACCCCAGTTGAATCGAATAAAGCCCTAATAAAACTCTGAACTTAGATTGCTTCAGGATAGCCATATTAGATCAAACATAAATTATTCCTAGCGAGAATACTTAGATGTTAAAGAATAAGGAGAATCTTCTTTTACACCATCAAAACTTGTTATAAATCATAAGTCGAGTACCTTTAGAATTTCACTGAATTGAGATTATGCAATTATCTATTGTGCAGTAGCTTTCCAAGAAGATAATCTTAAGATAATCTTATATGGAAGATTTCTTACCTTATGACTCTTTGATATTTTGATTTTTGCAAGTTTTCCATAAAGTTTATGTGTCCCCCATCGACTTCATTGCCGCCTGAATTGATTTGATGAGATGCTTGGTGTGATGCAAACTAAATTCATTATGTATAACCATAATAACACTATTTTTCTAATATGCTTCAAAGGATTCTCGATTTGTTTTCTCATTTCCTTCTTTTTACTTCTCCCTAACCTACCTTCCCTCCAATTTTTTTTCAGTCGACTGAACCACTTGTGGTTCATGCCCACTCCTACATGTATGGGGGTGATGCTTATCCTTTCAGATATAATAATAGTTTTCATCTTAATATTTCCATCCTGGCTTTTCTTTAATTTTAGGGATGACAATTCTATTCAGGTGTCGCAGAATTACCGTTACTCTAATTTGGTTAATTATCTGCACAATCGCGCGATGACTGGTTACACGACCCAAGGGAAGTAAAATTATTTATAACTTAACCATTACTATTTAGCCTTTTACTATAAATAACAAAAAGGAGGTGTATACATATCAATTGGTTAGAGGGAGGTTTGTGGTGTTAATTTCACTTCCTCGTGCGATTGGTACAAATTAACCAATCACTTTATTATAATTTGATAGATGGACAAGAGTTACTGCGATTATAGTTCGCTACTGGTCTAAGAATGCAAAGTAATTCGCTAAGTATTTAATCCAGATAATTCGTATTGATTAGCACTTATCAGATGATTATCACTTTCGAGCACTTTTACTGTAAGCGCGCCATTTTCATATGAAGTAAGGCACCAGTTGAAATAAACCGTTCAAATAAAAAAAAATTGGATTCATAGAAAGCATATTCTATTTGGGTTAACACTAAGTAGTGGATTTCTCTATAAATACATTAAATGAACAAGAATAACTAAGTAATCTATGCTGGGCCACAGGTGTAACAGTTACTAAGCTTCGGTAAAGTCTTTTGGTGTAATACGGGGATACATTTAGATATTTGCACTGCGTAAATGGTTGCAGTTGCAAAGTAATCGCATTCTAGGTTCGAGATAAAAGCCGAAAAGCCGTCGTTGTTTCTGACCAAACCAAAGGATGCGAAAAACACTTCGTCAGATTGTTCTTTGTTTCAGAAGCACGTTTAAGGCGAGAGAATGCCTTTGGACGTTACCATCACACGATTAGGGTTCGTCGTAAACTGCGTACGGCTGGCTGGTCCCGTGTCGTATCGCAGTTGAAACTAAATAAACGGGCATGCAACAACTCTTGGTTGAATTCGGACACACTGGTTACAGGAAACCCCGTGCTGATGTCATGCCCCACTTCAATGACTATAGGGGAGAGTTGCATAAGTTGGGACATTTTCAAGAAGATATTTTTTGTAACCACACGGTATTAAAAAAAAAAAAAGACACTGTAATTTATGAATCATAAACAGAAGCTTTTAATGCAATACAGAAAAAATTTTGCGTGCTAAACACCAAATGAATCGGAAATTATTTATAGGTTTGTAATTGTAACAATCTCCCATTTTATGAAAACAGGAGCCTAAGACTTAGGACAAGACACTACAGTATAAAATGAGACAAACCACTAAACTTTTCTTATGTTGATTTTTGATATCAACTTTTGGCTTTTAGTTGCTACATGCCAAACAAGTAAAATGGACTTCATCCGTCGTTATGCAGGTTTCATGTGCCCATTTTTTGCACATGATACACTGGATCTAACCACAAGTGGATAATGCCTATAGTCCATTAATGAATTTTGTCTCATACGGGGTCATCTGATGAAACACCCTGCGCTGACGCTGTCGGGGCATCGAAGAGATCATGTCAGAATGCAGAAATTTTCATCCAATATCGGAAGAAACCTGTGATAGGAGAGTCTAAGCACTACTGGTATACGGTATTTGACAACGCCAGACTGCCGCATAACCTGTATATACATTAATAGGGAAGGGGCAATATGATGGTATTTTTTTATTTTCTATTTGGTGGAGGTTTCAAGGTCATTTGATGGGCAACTTCGTTTTTTTTTAAATGGATAGCCATTTTGGTTTCACCGGTATTTAATTCTACGTTTATAAACATCGCCTTTTTGTTTGATAGAAATATTTGCATTTTTCATCATTTGCAACTTCTTATACATGTATATGCTCTCCGTCAAGCAGTTTGGCTTGATTCACTTGCGTTAGCGGGGCGGGGTTCCATTACTTTTGACCCCCGTACGTACAGTCCTCATCAGATAAGTTAAACCTCAACCTTGAAGGTCTAGGATTATTCTTGAAGCTAAAATGGGAGGCAAGAGGATGAAAAAATCTGAAGCAGTGCAGGGAAGTACTAGTACTTCATCAGATTTTTTTTCATCCTCTTGCTTCCCATTTCAGCTTCAAGAATAATCATAGACCTTCAAGGTCGAGGTTTAACTTATTTGATGAGGACTGTACTTAAACATCAATCCAGGTTTATACAGGAAAGTAAATAAACTTTTCGTGAAGCTGTTTGTCCCAATATTCGGTTCGAAATTCGGGGACGATTGAATTAACTTATACAGGATATTTCTAAATAAATGAAACTACATAATTTACTTATTTAGTACAAAGTACGAGGACCGATAGGTACTTATGTTTTCACAATGTGCGTCCGTCCGTCTGTCTGTTGGTGCTCGAGCTTTCGAATGCTTCCGAATTTTCGACTTCCGCTTTCGCCATTCGACAACTTAGGGAAATCGGAAGACTGAGTTCGTTAGTGGAAAAAAATCGGTGAACTACTTCTGGTTCAAAAGGTCAAAAATAATATAGGGGACCACATTTTTCACATGTACTAGGATCCCCCAATGATCGAAATTCGGTCACATTTATGAGAAACAAAAAATATGTGTAATTGTTCTAGCCTCTAATTGCTTATTAATAAACTTTGAAGAATGAAAAATAGATAACACAATAAATATCCAAAATGCTTTGCATGACATTTCTGACACTCCCGAGTCATTTCACCGCAATGATAACTTTGAAAATCTAAAGGTATCTTTTAATATATCTACCGAATTATTATCTAAATGTAATATTTATATTTAAGCTAAATTGTCCCTCCCTATCTCTGCGTCCCCCCCCCTGTCCCACTGTGGAAAATTAAGGTCTGTTTCGGACCAAAAATCGATACTTTTTTGTTACTAAAGAAAGAGTGTTAACAAAATTTTTAAAAAATAAATAAATATCAAAAACTTCAAAATTGGTATTTATTTTATTTTTAACTAAAAATATTACTTTCAAAGTGTATGAAAAAAACTAAAAATAGCTTAGAAAACGACGAAAAATACATAAAATGCTTACCTACTAATTATAGAAATATTTTGAATAGTTGGTTAATAACAATTTTTAAGCAGTTGTTTCCATAGGTACATTAAAGGGGATGTACATGATATTTCCAAGTAAATATTATACTTGGGGACCTTCAGGTTCTGAAATCAGTTCGTTGACTTTCAAAAGCTGCAGAGTATTTGTTATACGGTTTTCTAATGCTTTCAAATGAACATCAGCAACCCAACAATTAAAATTCTTTCAAATGAACATCAACAATGATTTGAGTTAATTTGATATTTATTAGTTAAAAAAAACAATAAAAAAGCAATGCTACATGCATTGACAAATATGGTGCACAACCTGTTCCTTAATGCTACCTTTTTGATATGCATTTTACCTGTGTTAACGTGAACAAATACGCAAACAAAATATATTGTGCACATCTAGAACACAGGAACTTTCCAACCATATAAGTTTCACGCGTATTCGTCCACGTTAACACAGGTAAAAGTGCATAACAAAAAATGTGTTGCCGTATTTATATATAGATATAATGGCCTGTGCACTGCCAAATGCTGTTCTCTCTTTGGCATTGCATATCTAACGCAGAGAAAAGGCTTGTGAATTAAGTGAAAACACGTGATGGTCTTCCTTGATGGTCAATATCAGTCAGAACTGGTTCAAGGGTATGTGGTTTAGTGGTACCATTATGGTCCACTGGAAACTTTCAATGCTAAGATATGGCATGTATTATATCAAACAGCTTGAAATAACATGTCATGGTTGAATATTACCGTAAAATAAATGATAGTCGAAATAGGTTCAATGGTATGTGGTTTCATGGAACCATTATGGTTCAGTGGAAATTTTCAAAGCTCAGATTTAGCATGTAAAATATCAAACAACTTGGAATGACGTGTCATGAATGAATATAACATAAAATTAATTTTTTCGAAATTGGCTCAAACGCACCTGGTTTAATGGAACCATTATGGTTCATTTTAAACTTGCAATGCTGAAATATGGCATGTAATATATCAAACTAATTGGAATGATGTGTCATGAATGAATATAACGTAAAATTAATGATAGTCGAAATTGGTTCCAAGGCACCTGGTTTAGTGGACCCATTATGGTTCATGGGAATTTTCAATGCTAAAATATGACATGTAATACATCAAACGATTGAAATGATGTGTCATGAATGAATATAACGTAAAATTAATGAGAGTCGAAATTGGTTCCATGATTCATGTTTTAATGATACCATTATGAAACTATTGGAAACTTTCAATGCTAAGATATGACACGTAACTACTTATACCTTATATTTTCAATAGTTAGTTTGCGTTAGGCAAATTTTAACAATAGCTAGTAGCTAATCATTCCTTCAATGGTACTTGCTTACGTAGAAAAGCTTTGGTAATAATTTATGAAGAAAGAATTGACCCTTACATAGAAGATTTTAACAGTTAACGCTTATTTCATTAAATAGGAATGCTTAAAAATTAAAGGATTCGTATATGCTCTAATCTATAGAGAATTGCTACTTTCTCCACTTAACTTTTCAAGTAGTTTTATTCAGTTTGAACTATACATTTCCCTTAGAAGTACGCCTTGCTTAGCAACCAGAGGCTTCCTTAGCAACCTCGTCTAATTCTTAACAACGAAAGGCTTTTTTTACAAATCAAATGCTTTCCTTTTCGTTCTCGAATGCTTTAAAATCCTATCGGTCCTGGGCATTTCGGTTGCCTGACTTTTTTATTACAGCAGAACATGTATAATATAATATAATAAACTAAGGTATCAATGAATAGCAAACCTCTCAAAGTTTATATCTGTGCTTGATGCGCATAATATGCGGTGTTATGCTCGGTTTGGGATTGTTGTTATTGCAAAATTGCTATACTGCCAAGAACTTGGTTGGCCATCCTTATGATTCTTTTCGTTGGGATATGTGAAAGACGATGTTTATGTTCCATCCTAAACCACAAAATCTACCCGAGTAAAGCTGCGAATTATTGCTGTCATTGAACCATTGATGTGAACATGCTGGCCCGTGTATGGCAAGAATTACACTATTGTCTGGATATTTGCCCAGTGATATGCAGCTCCCGCATTGGATACTTCTGTAATAACGAGTGACTTTGTACTAATACTAAACATGTTAGTATTGTAATTTAATAAAGAAAAGCGAAAAGAAAACTCTATATCTGGTATCATCCAACGGCAAAATAGCTCAGTGGTAATGTCGGCAAGTTATTCAACTGCCTGGTCTCTGGTCCCTGAAAATGGAATTTTCCCTTTATGTTGTAATTCTTTTAATATGCTTGAAGAATTTCTTCAGTTTCATCATCATCTCTTTGAGTTGAAGTTTCATCAAGTTATTTAATGCATTCTTTTAAAATACATATTAAATTTAAAAT
The DNA here is from genome assembly GCA_023313115.1 of Rhysida immarginata. NCBI lineage: Eukaryota > Metazoa > Arthropoda > Chilopoda > Scolopendromorpha > Scolopendridae > Rhysida > Rhysida immarginata. The sequence continues at coordinate 1,848,718 of JAHWFO010009537.1, read as the reverse complement.
TTCATAACCCAATAATTGTATGCATTTTACCCTTTCAGAAATAACAAAAATAAAGATGTTGCTATAAAGAAGTGATCCTCTCGTGAAACTATGGATGCAGCTGATGACCAAGAGAACAATGTCATTTTTGAAAGAAAACGTTTCATCCGCGGCCTTTTTCTGCTTGGCCTTTCGTCTTCATTGGGATTCTCTTCGCTTCTTCCACTCGTCAATTCCACTACATCTTTCCTGCCGGATCAAAACTTAGGAAGCATTGGTTTGACACTGAGCTATGCCATTCAGTTGGTCATAGCTGTTTTCTTCTTGTCATTTGTGAACAAAAAGTTTGGTGTCAAAAAAATACTCGTATTCTCTTTCGGAATTGGATGTCTCTACCCATTAGCTTTTTTCTATCCTGAATGGTACGTGTTTTTCCCGTCATGTGTGGCACTAGGAGTTGCAACGGTATTACTTTTGTGTAATGTCTACGTGTACGGTACTCGACTAGTTTACCGATACGAAAAAGGTGTCAACAACGCAAAACTCAGTGTGCTGATGGTACTGATGAGTGGAGTCGTCAATGCCTCAGTCAGCGGTGGATTTCTGTGGGGAAATGTCTTAGAATATGTCATTCTTGGAACAGACCATTTAAATCAGACCAATACAAGCGACATTAGCTCTGTGTGTGGTGCTGTTTACTGCAACGAGGATCTCAGCAGTTTGTCTACCACAAAATCGCCACCTAAGGATAAATATTATACACTTCTTGGAATTTACGTAGGTCTTAGTCTTTTAGCTTTTGCGACTTCATTATTTCTGGAAGAAATGTCCGATTCTTCAATCGATCTTGCGTTTTCGACTTTTAAACAATTTTCTCGGGAAATACGCGAGACATTTCTAATTATAATCGATACTAAAGGTTTTCTTCTGATTATTATAACAATATTTATTGGAGTTGAAGAAGCGTTCCTCGTTACAACCTTCACCTACGTAAGTCTAAAGAGAAAGTTGCCTTTTCATTTTATTATTCTTAATTTAGTTTATTAGAAGGTAAAGAAAATATATTAATTTAGAGAGAGTAAAAAGTTAATTTGATGACATAGGTTTTACATTGGGAACGCTATAATCAAATTAACTGTTGTTCTCTGCCCTTTATCCTTAAAATAAAATGTACCACACAATTTCCACATTTAATTCTCTAATACGTTAATTTTCGTCCCTTTTTTAAAGGCATACGTTAATTGCTCCCTGGGAATTGCCTACGTTGGATACGTGATGTTTGCTTATGGCATTGGCCAGATTTTATTTTCTCTCATCCAGTGGCTGCTGGTGAAATGCTTTGGAAGACTCTTCGTTGTAGGAGGATCCATCATCATTTTCGTTACGTGCTATTTTTCGCTGCTTTACATGGTAACAGGCAGTGACACGGGAGCTATTTACAGCCTCTTTATTATATCCATAGGGTTTGGAATTGCAGATTCTACAGCAATTTCCAACGTGTATTGTAAGAATTTTTTATCGTTTTTAAACTGTTAAAAATTACATATGTTAAACCTTGCAATTAGTAAGAATTCGAACACTTCTAAATCCGAGGGAGAATTAGTAAGTCAGAAAGGTAATTGCAGCGCGATTCTTGCATATAACGATGTCGAATTACCAGCGTGTATATGTAAAAAAAAAAATTAGATTTATAGTTTAAGCCCTTTATAAGTGATGTCTACGTTTTGAGTAGTTTTTAAATAAGACAATATTGTTTAGATCTGTAATTAGGCAGTGCGCTCTAATCCTTTTATGAGAACGGAAGCTTTTGCGACGAAATATAGACTTTTATAACATTACTTTGTGATAAAGTCTATTTTTCCTCCGTGAAGTTAATTTATCCACATGGCATCTAGTTTGTCTTACATCAAAAAAATCATGAATTTTCATCAGAGCATGATTTTAAGTAAGACTGACAAAAATTGGAAACTGAAAGGTATATGTAGACAAATTAAATAATTCCTACTTACTTTCATCAGTAGTTACTTTGTGATTTAATGATTCCCCTTCGTGTTCGCTTTACTATTCAAATTCATTCTTAAACATTTTTAAGACCTTTTTTTTTTTACTTATATTTCTCAGCTGTTTACGGAATCATATTCGAAGAGAATATTGATGGATCATTTGCCGTAGCAAATTTTTGGTGGTCCCTGGGTGCATTGCTGTTCAATTCAACGAGCCCGTCGCTTTGCGTCTACATCAAACTCTACGCTCTCATTGCTTCAGCTATTGTCGGTTTTGCATTCTATGCATATTTAGAAATACTCATTCGCAAGGGACGATTCTCCAATTCTATCCGATGAATGTACTTTTATAAACCTCATTCATAATTTGGCTGTAACTTAAAAGTTAGAGGTAAGTTATTGGATTCTAATTTCTGGAACGCATGTGATTAATGTATATCTGCAACCATTATACTGTATATGTTGTAAAAGTAATTACGATTAATAAATCTTAAATGAAAATGAGATCTTAAATGTAAGACTTAAATTTTCAGTTAAAACTCTTGTGCGGGTAATGATTCGATGATGTCTTATTTAGTTCAAAGCTTCGAAAATTACACTATTTTATCAAAAGTATAATTTCCGCCTGTTTCTATTATGCCAATTAGTAATTAATTGGCTGTATTACGGTAACTAGTAATTAATGGCAGTTTTTGCTTTTATAACAGCAGCAACGCGTCGAGGGATACTTTCAACTAATTTCCGATACGTCTCGATAGCAATGGCTCGCCATTTGTCCTGCTAAAATTGTTGCCAGAGATAAGAACGAAGACTGTTGTTGTGTTTGATTTCGTATCCATCTCTGCAATTCATCTTATGATTAAGATTCCATTTCATTCGAAAAATTCCACCTCATTTTCATGACTCATCATTCCAAAGAACAGCTTTTTACATCAACAGGGAAACACGGAAGTCTAAACAGCGCTTCCCATTCACGATGTTGATGTGTGACTTGCATGTTCTACCAAAATAATCCAGACCGTGCAATTCTCTGCGGATAGTTAATAGCATCAGTGCATTTCCTATTTCAGCAGCTATGTAAACGGCTAAAAAGAACGGCAGAGAACTTTTTATCCAAGAAGAGGGAGAAAGGAGAAAATGAACGACGATGTATGATTGAAGAAGGTGCAGGTACGAAAATATGTTGTTTTTTTTGGTGACCCACGAGTTTCTTGCCAGGGCCTTTCTATCAATATCACGTTTTATCCGTGCAGCCTTCCTGAAGGGCATTTTTGCTTTATTTCAGTGTCCTGTTTCTGTCTCTTCACATCATCTTCAGTCGATTTTGGTATGTCTAGTTCAGCTGCAATGGTCCGTGACAGTTACTCTAGCACGACAGATATTCCAGTTTAAATACTTACTTTTCCAACTTCCCGCACGTTTGTGCTTTCACTTATGTAAATATTTGCTAATATCGGAATATTTTTGATAATATACTGTAGAGTTATTCTAAATTAACAACACAAAATAAGCATGTATATAATAGCTTAAATAATTTATTTCCTGTATATGAAGTTTTTTTCCCACAAAAGTTGTCGTTTCCTTTCGGCAGATATCCCACCTGTCAAAAATTTCACAAGCATAACCGAATGCGGAACACCTATTTGTGTTCGCATCTGTGATCTTTTTTAAGTAACTCGTCGAAAGGTACAGAAAATAAATCCCACCAGCATTAATTGAGCGGAATGAAGTGGTAGAGTGCCTAATTATATAGACCAAACCCTACATCCATCACGCAAGCTGGAAAGACAGACGCTGACAGAAGAGAGATGAACGTCCTTTGGGTCATTCCACGTCAAAGGGACCAATATTGAAAATTGTCCCCACTCGACCATCTCCAAATTTAATGAAATTTGGTATGAAGATTCTATATGGTCTTTGATGATTGTATCCCAAGTTTCAGTTCAGTATCTTTAGTGGTTGAATTTTTAGGGGCTTTCAAAGAGAAGCCATTCACCTTCATGTCGCGTACGAAGGTGCAAAAGTGCCAAGTTTGCTAGGCTTTTTAAAAAGTTCTAGCAAACATTTATTTGTTTGCTTTAATATACATAGACAACATTTTATGCTGAATCACATCATGACAAATTTATGGATTTAACTGCATCTGAGTGAAAATACAAGCCTCTAAAGTGGCTAAAAAATTTGTCGTAAAATTCTGAGAGACCAAGTTTGACAGAACGCAGCTCCATTTCAAGTAAACCAATAATTCCAAAACTTGAGAGGGTTATTTCCATACATGATATGCATATATGGATTGAATTTATTCAATTTTGTATGCCTAGATCAGAAGATATGCATGTGCAAATTTGGCCAAAATGTTTTGTATGCAAATTTTAGGGTATTTTTGAGGGGCAATATCTCAACTGTGTCATCTTTAATCCTTTTTTTCTTCCCACAGATAGAAAGAGCATGATTTTCACTCAGATGCAGTTAAATCCATAAATTTTGTCATGATGTGATTCAGCATAAAAAGTTGTCTATGTATATTAAAGCAAACAAATAAATGTTTGCTAGAACTTTTTAAAAAGCCTAGAAAACTTGGCACTTTTGCACCTTCGTACGCGACATGAAGGTGAATGGCTTCTCTTTGAAAGCCCCTAAAAATTCAACCACTGAAGATACTGAACTGAAATTTGGTATACTATCATCAATGACCATATAGAATCTTCACACCAAATTTCATTGAATTTGGAGATGGTCGAGTGGGGACCCCTGGGAATGACCCCTTGATAGGGAATGACCCCTTTGTGACAATGGAAGCAGAGATTAATCCATGGAGTCTTACACTTACTGTATTATGTATATTTATAAATAGATTTATTATTAAGTACCGAAAGGTGCTTTATGCTATCAGTGTGGGGAAACGCGTCTGTCTGTCTGTCTGTCCGTAACTCTAACTCTTCCGAGGCTATGAAAGATTTTCAAAATCTGTTTCCGTCAGTCGATGAATATGGTTCATGGCACGAACCAATCACAAATATCTAAATCGGTTCTTGGCACGTGCACAAATGGTATCTCTATTTTCCCACCTAGCAATTTTCAATGGGAAGATATATTAAGGAATATATCAAACAAATCGTAATGACGAAATAGAAGCGGATATTAATTACTATTTTCGCCAATTGATAAATAGGGTTCGGGGAAGGAACCTTTTTGAAAATTCTTGTAATCGAAACAATGGCACGTGCTCTAATGGTTCCCTTATGACACCCTCAAAAATTTTCAATGATAAGATATGGCATGTAATATATCAAACAAATTGGGATGGTGTATCATGAATGAATATAATGTAAAATTAATGATAGTCAAATTGGTTCAAAGGCACCTGGTTTAGTGGAACCATTATGGTTCATTGGAACTTTCAATGCTAAGATATAGCATGTAATATATCAAACAACTTGGAATGATGTATCATAAATGAATACAAGGTAAAATTAATGATAATCCAAATTGGTTCAAAGGTACAATGTTAACACAGGGCGGTTAAAAATATGGTTCCGCGAATGGTTTAGTTTAACCTTTCAGTACTTGGTTATGTCATTGCTTAATGGTTTATTATTATTTCCTTATCTTCCTATACATAAATAATCGTGACCGGTCTCCAAGAGTTAATATTATTTTTGAAGGAGATATTCTGTAATCCTTGAAGTATTAATAAAGCAAGTTGACAATAGTTGTAGAATACGAAATTTATGTTTATTCGTAAATTACTCGCCTGTCGGCTTTATCAAATCAACCTATGCATCTCATCTCCTAAACGAAAAATACTAAATTAAAAACATAGATACTAGCAAATAGCTTAAAAGATGTAAAAAAAACAAAAACAAAATAAACTTTAGGCTAATCCTATATCATGAATTTGCACTATGATTTTAATCAATGACCCTTTAATACAGTAATAGGCCCTAACATACCATCCCTGCTCAAGTAATAACCAATAATTTGCTTTAATCAATCTTAACAAACCTTTAATCATTACTACGATAGCCTGATTACACAACTGCCTTTCTGTTTAATTTGAATTATGTAGATTTGTAGACCAGTGCTTCAAATCCTTTAAACTGAGCGTTATAGGTTAAAAGTAACTTAAGATACTCTTCTATCAATTACTAATGAAACAACAACTTGTCGTTACATTTGTTCACTCTTAATTCGTAATAACTGAAGAACCATGCTATTTATACAAGGCTTTGTCGCTGCATTTTAAACCAATTCCTTGATGATCGAAGTGGGTTAACAAAAATGTTTGCAAGAACTTGTAGGCTTTAGGTGAGCAAAAGTGAAGAGCTAAAACAAAACTCTTATTAGATTTTTTTATACCTACACCCTTAAACCTTTTTTGTTTCTAAGAGTTGTCTGTAGATTAATAAAGCTTCCTCCTACTTATTATAGAACAGTGTTTTCTATCCTTTCACATTTCACATGTGTCTGTTTAAATTATGTAACTCAAGATTCGCTATCTTATATCTGGATACTGATTTTTGTAATGCTCTACACTTTCTTTTCATATTTGGATACTTTTTACACATTTCTTCATCTTTAGAGGTGCCGCAATCCTCCACTTCATTACAAATAGTTTCTTCCGGCTCAAATTCCTATTCTCTTTCTCCTTTCTTTGAACTTCTTCGGGAATTAGTTTCTTTAGCATGAGATAAAATTGAGAAGACAGAATCGGGCTTTATACTGAAAAGGGAGGAAATAAAAAAAAATTGTAAACTTATATTTTGATAATTCTATGATAATTTAGTTGTTTTATATAATAAAATCAATAGACTGTATATTAAAAACCAACTATGCAATAATAAATACTCATCCATGGCTTAACAAATTTTTATTTCTGAAGTTTCTTTCTACAAAATAACCAGAGCACACAACATAAATTTTGTTCTAATATTCAAGCCTATCTTTCTTGAAAATTTCATCAAGATCTGCTCTCCTGCTGCGAATAACCCACAGCCGGCATCTAATAAGGAAGAGATTTTATCAGAAAAAAAAAACTCTCATCCATTCCTGATAATATATCATAGACAACATATAACCTTATTTTAAAAGTCATACTTAGCATTTCTCTATTTTTTGCAAACCTATAGAAAGATTTCTATTTCTCTGTCTTCTTATATATAGGGTGAGTCGCAAACTTTTAGGGGAGGTAGTATGGATGATTCTAAGCAAAAAAGTTCATATGAACATGGGTTCGGCATTTTTATTTCTGTTCATATCTCGGGTTATCGTTCAAATTTGAACCCATGTTCATATGAACTTTTTTTGCTTAGAATCATCCATACTAACTCCACCAAAAGTTTGTGACAGGGTTTCAGACTCGCCCTGTATAGCGCAAATGCTTCCATATTTAGCTCAAATGGTTCCTCTTCCAGCTATTTTGATTTTTTAAAATATTTAATTCTGCTTTTCAAAATTGGTTTTGAAAATCAATTTTTTTCAAAACGTGGCTGTACGCGCTAGGCTGTTTAGTTATAACTGCGAACCACTAGAGCGTGCTGCGATCGTTGTCTCGCGCTTTAACGATGAGTTTCCGCTATTATCTTTTTCCATCTTAACAATCGCAAAAGACCTCTCGAAATTAGACGTCATCAAAAACCTCCGCATTTTCAAAGACACAAATTTAAATGAAGATTTACTCCTTGATCAAATATTGTGGATCTACCAGCCGACTCTTTGTTTCCAAAGGACTATTGTGGTACTAGTAAACCACGTACGTACCTTTGAATCAATTACGACTATCATTAATTTTACGTTATATTCATTCATGATACGTCATTACAAAAGTTGTTTGATATGTGATATTTAATTAAGCAAATACATTTTTAAAATCCTCGAAACTTATTCTTCTACATCATCATTCTCGACATCTTGTAAATTTCTTTAATTTTTTTGATTCATATAAAACTAACATTGCTTTTTTTTTTCTTTTTTTTTCAATTGCATTTATTTCCTTTTAATTTAGCTCGAGAATCAAGTTATTTTAAATAAGCATCACTGTCGAGGAGAACCCTCGTAAGCAATTATTTCAACAGTTAACATCAGAGTGTAACTCCGCTTATCCCGATTCCCAGAGGACCAAGATGTTGTTGAACACGTCAAATGGACCTGAAAGAATGACATCAACCAGTTGACCAAGGAGAAATGCAACTCACCCTAGCCTTTGGTGTTTCGAACTAGGGAAAAACTTAGGAAGATTCTTTCATTTTGTTTCTGATTCCAGATTCAGGGATTGTTGTATATTATTAGGAAATAAATTGATTATTTTTTTAAACTTTGTGTGATTTTCTTCCTTCTGAGTACGACACCTGTAGCGGAAGACAATTGTGGAGACTGGAATAAACAGGACCTTACACAGCTGATTATAACGGTTATTTTATAAATGTTAAAGAAAATTTAAAGATTAATCCAAAGGTTTTTTGTTTATAATTCATTCCAATTGTTAAATTTGTTATCAACGTTCTATTGATCATCGGACTTTCATCATAGCTCTTCTTCTCCTATTACTGTTTCTTCCTGTGTTTTTACTTATAACATTTCTCCACAAGACCTTCTCTTCATCTGTGTTTCGTCCACTTCATTATTTGTATTTCTCCACATCGGGTAACCTTTTATTTATCAATTGTTTTTATTATTTATTTTTATTTCTATTTCTTTTAATTAAATTGAGTTCACATTTTTTAATTATACATTATTACAACTACTACTCTTATAAAATTAATCCAAAAACCTATTTGGCTGTCGTAAAAACAAAAAAAGCAAACTTCCGAGCTGTAAATATATTCTATCCCTTAGTGACTTTTTGGATCATCACTTCAAATTGATTGAACAGTGAGTTGACTTGAAACAAGTCTTTGATGAAGCTTTCTAATAACTCCATTAATTTTCTGGAAAACACTGATTATAAAATTGGAAACATCCTACCAATAATAATTATTGGAAGTGAGTGCCGCTCGTATTTAGTGCATCGTAATAAATTTTCTTTTAGTCCCGTGATTTTTTCACGAGTGAAATACTCGTTAAGTAATATTAATGAGGATGATATGGATCTCTACTGGCAATATTATTAGGGCGACTAAATCATATGGATCGTATAACTTTTCCTGATTTTCTTTTTGTTAACAAAGTCTGTCTAATTTGTTAACAAGCCGCTAATGGAGACCAGTTATAATTAAATACATGCATTGAGGTAATAATATATCTGCATTTAATAAAGAATTCCCTGCTATAAAATAAAAAACAAAACAGGACTATAAAACCTAAAATTAGACGTCACAATTTAATATTTCAAAGCTTTTTGTATCTCCGCTGAGATCGCATGAAACGCTTAGTTATAAAATCAGTTAAGAACAAATTGGATATCATTTTTTAAATAAATTGTTTAAAGGCAAATTTAACTCCAATTTTTCCGTTAGGCTAGTTATTCAATCAACAGAAACCAAATTACTAAAATTTGCTTTAAATAATTTATATTCAAAATGGAAAATTTTCTACAATAGAAAAAATGTTAAGTGTACTGAGAATTCTACAGTGTCAAATAAGTTCATCGTATCTCATTCCACACGTTCAATTAACTCACCAACAAGTTTATCTGTATGGTACAAATCTTGCAATCAATATTAAACCAACATCCCGACAAGTTAGAGAGCTGAAACTTGATACACACATTTAATGCCGATGAAAAAGAAAAAAAATATCAAATCTGTTCACTGGAACGTGTTCTAAGGGTACAAATTCATTAATACGAATTGCTTAATTGCTACAACAAACATTTTTACCGAGGGATGATTATTGTTGATGAATGAATACTTCATTTATTATTGTCGCCGGCTTGAAGCACGCAATACGATCGCGTCTACAGCCGTAACCACCGAGAGAGCGCAGATTACGTTTATTCAGATGTACCACTCAGCGCCAAAGAGAAAATTTCAAGATCTATAAAAAGGTCTTTTATAGACCTTGGAAAATTTGAACGACGCTAACGCCCTCTCAGTTGCGTTTAACTCTTGATTTGATATTGTTTAAGAAAATTGCATAATTCATAATGTATAAATGTTTTCTCTCTAAAATCGTGAATTAATTTATGATTTATTATTAATTACATCTTAAAATATAGTTGTGTGATATTACAGGGTTTGTGCCTATACAAGTTTCAATTTCGAGTCGACGCCATTTGCAACGTAAACAAGGAAAACGTTTTAAATGCGACGGATTTTTTCGTTTGATTTTAAATGGACAGGAAAAGTAATTGCACTGAAAGTTTTTACAGAAAATACATCATTTGTGGAAAATCAAAAAGATTTTGCGGTAAAGAAAGAAAAGTAAACTAAAGCGATAAAGTAAAATTTAAATTTTATCTAATTTTTAAAAGGCTTAATTTGTATTAGCCGTGTAAACAAAGCTAACTAGAAAGACAGGCCGGGGCACTAAATAGTCACATGACCAAAGTAGCTCGAGCAACAATCCAATCTTCATTGTT
>JAHWFO010009537.1:1819728-1838118 GCA_023313115.1 Rhysida immarginata | reverse complement strand
TTTGTGATCTGCACTTTGACGTAATAGCCACGTCACGTGACTCCTATGACGTGATCTCAGTTGTGTGGCTATCTGGTAATAGGAAAGTTACCATTGCTATCAGAAGGAGTGGAACATCTGAATAAACGTAATCTGTGGAGAGAGAAGGCCTCTGCGATGAAAAGTAATACGTTGTTACATCATCATAGTTAGGGCAAATTTATGGCTTATTATTGGTAGAAATACGAATAACAATGCCCTATTTATGATGATGAAACAATATATTACGTTTCATCGCAGAGGCTTTCCTCTCGGTGGTTACGCTACAGCCGACGAAAAAGACAGGCGACGGCACTGAAAAGTTACCTGGCCATTGTAGTCTGAGCAACAATTTTTATTTGAAATCTTCACTGAAATTTTTATTTCTTATAGTGGCTAGAAGAAATAGAGTGGCCTTTGTATTCTCGTAATGATGAAGGATGACACCGCAAGATGGCATTGGTGTCTAATGGGCCGACTCTAATACAGCCCTGGGCAAGAGGTGGTCTGGCGAGCAAGAGATGCGACCGAGCGCTCGTAGGTTGGGTTCCATTTTCACAAAGAAGAGTCGGGGCCTAATATAATGTACTTAAACCTGTAATTCATTTTAATTCCTTCAATCACTTTTAACTGCCTTGTTCCATATTTGCTTTGTCTGAATGTGAATAGGAAGGGAATAGCAGATATTGTATAAACGTCGCCAAGTTCATTCAGATTTCAGAATCAAATTCAATAAAGCGATTCCCATTTTTCGCTTGTCATTTTGTCTTTATTCAGATTCCCTTCACCTCACTCCCCTTCTTCTTCATGGACTTCGCCGCCACTGCTCCGGGAGCCCCCTGTCAGCACGTCTCTGCTAGTGAGGACGAGCTGGCTTGCACGGGAATTTCCGTGCCTAGGACTGCTCTAATGCATGGAATTTAATGTAATGGCATTAACGCTTTAAAAGTACTTGTTTAATAAAATAAAATAAGATTGCAAACTTAAAATAATATGCAGATAAACCTAATAAAATGAATTTCAAAGTAGTATGCGTTTTATTTACTATTTAATCGAATAGCTGTTAGGTACAACAGTTAAGTGCAGAAGGTAATTATATGGAAAAGTATAATGCTTTTTAAATTGAAATGTTCTTTTTATATTTTATAATTTTCATAATTTATAATTATGTTTTCTATAACTGTATAAATTATGTTGATAATCATCATTTTGTTCTGAACCCTTTCTTTCTACGAACCTATTACAAAACCTATATAATCTCTTCTTATATGTTATTATTTTATTATCATTATACGAATGAATACGTACTTTTCAAACCCGCCTATCCGTTAGAGTCGCGGGGGCAGCAGCTCTATGGAGGATCTCCAGCAATCGCGATCTTCCGCCATCAGGCGCATGTCCTCCCTGGTAATATCCAAGCGACTCGAACCCAGATCTTCCATGTAGTCTAGCCACCGGCTTGGTCTCTTACCCACCGGCTTGGAAAATAGCTGGTTTCCCAGCTGTCTAGTAAAACCAGCTGTGGCATCCGTATCACGTGGTAATACCAACGCAACTGAGACTTGCGGAGAAGTAGCGGCACAGCATCTAAAGACTCCCTAATTGTGTTGTTGTGCACTAACTAATAGGGTAACACCTGCATCACCCTTCTCTCAGGAATATCATTTCGGCCGCTTGCCCCCGCGAATCACACTCCTTTGGTCATTACCCAAGCAAGACTCAAGACCACAGGTGTGAATCAGGACAAAGAAAACAGAGCTTGGCTTTGTTTCAACCTCTTTTCATTACCGCAAACTGCCAAAGTTCGAGTCTGGCACAACTTGCTGCACCGATCCGAGCATCCAATTCTCTGTCCTGCCGCCCATCACTCGTGATTGCAGTCCCGAGATACTTGAACTTCTCTACCTGTCTTAATGGGGCTCCCCTAGCATGGAGAGCGCACTGAGCAATTTGTCTTGAAAGGACCAGAACCTCAGTTTTAGCTTCACTGATTTTCATCCCAGTCTCTTCACATGCTGAAAGTTAGTGCAAGAAGACCCAAGGAGGACAAAGTGGTCAGGAAAGAGCAACCTCTTCACCAAGCAGTCACCCACTCCAACACGCTCAGCGCTTCGGCTGCCCCTGTCTATCTAGTCCATAAAGATAATGAACAACAGAGGCCACAATACGATAATAAAATACCGTAGTCATGTTATATTTTAAATTATAATTTATACACATAATGAAACAGTAAAACAAATGTAAACAAACAGTGAAATGAGAAAAATGCCCTTGAACACAAACGCCACCTATCTATATCATCCCCTATTACGCTTCCTATGGCTACATTTCGTATTCAATTGGTACACTATTTCTTCTAGCCACTGTACTATAATATGGATCAATTGAAAGCGTGGTTTGAAAAAATCTTTTTTTCCTAAATATTATTTTGTTATAAGTTTCATTCAAAATCAACATAGAGGGAGAAGTATATCAATGCAATTTATTTACATTAGCAAATTGTTAAATTTAGGAATTATTAATAGCAGTCTATTATTATACCAAGATTTGAATTTACAGACCAAATTTAGCTCAGTAGTTAAAAATTCATCTTAAAGACTCAGAAACCATTATATAAAAATAGTAGTTTAGTAGTTATTTATATAATTAACACTAGAGAATTTTTTAAAAGACAAGAATTTTTATAGAATTGAAACTCATCATCATCTTCTACTCGTTTCTCGTATATTATGGAATCGCCTTCCATTCAGTCCTGATCTGGGCCAAAGTTTCTGTAACCATGCAATCCTTTTCGAACAGAGCCCTATTCGAAGACTGTCTTAATACTTTTCTAGCCAATTTCTACACATCTTATTATCCCTGTCCCACGAAAACTAAAGATGCCCGATTAGTTAAAAATAAAATTCCTCTCTGACGAGTCCCATAAACCTCATCATCAAGGTTCATAGTTCACTATAATGCAAACCGTTCTTTACTTCCAACCACTTTACCATACCAATTCTCATGTGTAATTCTCAAGGAGAAACGTCAGTGAAACCGCGAAGAGGTAAGTCAACGTAAACGACAGACAAATTGTCGAGTTGTACCATGCGTGACATGATGCAAGACTTCATTTGAAACAACTGCTACAGAGTTCCGAAATGCCACTTCAAGTACTCTGTTACTTTTAAATAAATAGGCCTATAAATAGTCTATTTTAAGTCAAACGTATCCAAAGTGTACAAAAATGGTGATATCAGTAATGAATAAAATTAGTTTACGAAAGATCATGAAGTTCCCTTTTCACAAGCAATATTTGGTTTCTCTTTTCTAGAAGCAATTATATGAAACGAGTGTGTCATACAAGATCATGAAAATATGCTCAGAAAATCCTGCATTTAGTACCAGAGTCTAGGCTCAGTTTTGCTTTAATCATTTAGCGGTTTCTATTCGTAATGGACAAATTTCTCGTTATTGCTCAGGAATGAGTATAAATTAATTTCAATTAAAGTACATCAGAAAATGTAAAATGCTTGCTTATTACAAATTAATATGTTCCCTATGCTTTTCAGAATATAATTTAAATAACCATTTGCTTAATTATAATTAGATGATTATGTGAAGTGACAGTATGAATAATTCTACTGAAAATTCAAGTATAAACCGATTTTCGATCTGGGATCGAATCAGGGAACACGAGCATCTGGCTCGCTGCCTCTACTGACTGCTGCGATTGTCCTAAAGACTACTAAATAGTCAAAGTAGAAGCCAATGATAGGGTAGGCAGATCGGGAAGTTCTCCTTTCTTTACCAGTCAGAAAGCTGAAGAAAAATTCACAATGAAGCAATGAATAAATAAAACTGGAGTTATGCTCCAACATTAGAGGCGGCGGTCCAGATACTCCTGGTCCCTGGTTCGATCCCAGGTCGCCTAATTATCCTTTCGTTTTCCAATCTTAATTAAATACCTAATGTTGGAATATAGCTCCAGTATATATATTCATTATTTTATTCAGATACCAGTTTTAAAATCAAATTTAAATCGTAGAGATATGTAAGTTATACCGTTGGAATAAAGGTCCAATGTGGCTGCATTTTTGTTGTTTTCAGATATCCTTCAGGAGTACTCCTGATAGCCTTTTAAAGTCCGTCCTCCGTAAATAAGAGCGTCACGCGCAGTTTTAAATGTCTGGACATGAGCAGTTAAAATACAATATTATGTAGTGAAAATAATTCTTGAAGAATTCTCCAAATCAAAGTCGGCGATGCTGATTATAGGCCGCCTCGCAGAATGGGACCTATGAAAAAGAAAGAGCTCATGCAACTTTTGATTTCATTTTTAAATGCATCATTTTGTTTACCTAATTTTTCATCCGTAGTTCCCGTGGTAACAAAAAATTTCTAAAGCGATGTGCAAAAAAATTGAGTCGGATTTCTGTTTCTTTAGGCTTATGTCAGAAGGCTCCTTTTAAAAACTGTTAAGAAACGATTCTCGAGAATTCACTAGATTTGATAATGATCGAGAGCAGAAGTTCCCAAACCAAGTTCCACGAACTTATTCTGTGGGCTTGGCAACACGTCAAGAAAAATTTGGGTGAAAAAATCCCGATCTAGAGGAATGAAAGGTTCATCTGCCCTATATTAGTTTTACACTTTTTATGTAAATGTTAACACTTACTAATTTAAGAGGAGCGAGAGCTGAATCGGTTTTTAATGTCATTCAACAACAAAAAAAATTAACAATTGTGGCAGAGAAAAATCTTTGGAAATACAAATAAAGATCTACAGGATATCTACGAGATATTATCTGTGATCCCATTGGAGGAATTTTAAATAAAAGATTGCAAAAAGGAATAAAAGCTAATTTCTCACCCCACCCAACACACCCTGAAACCAAACCCGTTTGGATACGTTACAGTTTTCGAATTGAAGAGCTATGTATGACGTTTTAGGCGATTCATATGGAAATTCAAGCAACTGAAGGAAGAAAAAAAAAAAGAAAAACCCCCAAGTGATTGTATTCGAAATCGGCATCCGTGGGAAAAGCGTTTCTTTTTCTCTTCTCTTTGTTACGAATGGCCAACTTCAGATCCAGCAGTTATTCACGATTGAAAGTAAATACAAAGAGTCTTTAGTTAGTTCGGGAAGTAAATATTTCCACAGTCCAGGAGGGGAAGCTCTATTATAAATGCTTTCCTGTATTTATATATATTTGGAGAGCTTTAAGATTCATCTTTCACTAACTATACAGATTCATCAACATGGTTCTCAGGTAATAAGATTCCACTTATTTCTGTGCACTATTTTATAGTTGTTAAGCTATTGAATATTTGTGCATAATCTATTCCTTGACTTTATTTTTGGTATTCTATTCTCATTTCTAGCCAAAGAATAGCTTTTCTAGTCCTCCTTGTAGTAATTAACAAGTTCAACAATGTTAGAAGTAAGATACAATCTTAATTTTAAATAGTAAGGATAAAATAACAGTTAAAATAAAAGTAAACAAGAGTATATATATATCGATTCTCCTTTCGACTTCTCATTTAAACTTCTCATCGTATATATATCGATGCATTAAAACAAAACGATTTTTTAAAAAAAGGAAGATTTCAGGACAACACATATTGTGAACATTCTTATAGATTTTCATCAATTTGATGGTTTACGGGTAAGGAGGATTCGAGTCGGGGACTGCTCTGCTGAGCTAATTTATGACTTCAAGGAAGTACATTTGGACATTGTAAGTGTTTAGCGGTTCATTGTTTGCGATAGTTCAATTGGTAAGGGCAGTGCCAGTGATAGGCATAGTCCCTGACTCGAGTCTAGGTCGAGGAATTTTTCCTTCCCTTTTCTCCTTCGTATTCTTATCTATGTTTTTCTTAGTTCCGCTCAAGATATTTATTAAATTACAAGTACTTTTCGTTTTGATTTGATTTCATCTTAACGATATTCATATTAAACATGGATATAAATTTCTAAACTTGAAATCTCATAACGAAAATTTAAAAATGACTTTATTTTTCATGAAAGTCATGAAAATTCGTGATTCTATTATATGCTAAGCATATAATTTATATTCAATTATATAATTATCTTTCCATATTAGAAGCAAGAAGAAAAAAGATTCACTTATTTATTATATTGCAATTTTTAAGTATATTTATTTAAGCAGATTCATGTATATAATGGGTATTAATTGTAAATTACTATTTTGTCAATGAGAAACAAGTTAAAAACAAGCAATATTGACTTGATAAAATCATTTAGCTCGCATTTATTGTGCCGTTCTATAGGATTCTTGAATGAACATTCAACATGAAGGCGCATGTAATCATTCATTTTTTAAATTGGAAAACATCTAACGAGCAGATGTCCATCATGAATTGCAGAAGTTTACAGCGATTAGATGATATACAGATGAAAGAAATATAGCAACGGCTGGCAATATATTACCGGCTGTTTGAGCAACGAAAATAACTATCAGAATCTTTGCCATATAAATAATCTGCCGTATTATACATGTTTATTACTCAAAAACTATTACAGAATTTAATGTGATTTTTTTTTATTCACAAAGAAAAACTCAAAAAGTTTCTTAGCCTCGGGAGAGTTGATAATGAAACACGCGGTTGGCGCGTTATTCCATTTTTCGCAAAACGCAGTAAACAATGGCGAATGTTCAAGAAAAAGCTCAATGCGTGTTATGGCTTGCGGAATTTAAGTCAATGATTACAGTTCAGAGAATGTTCAAAACAAAGTTTAAAAAGGATCATCCAAATCATAAGTCAATTAAGCTATGGCATGAAAGATTTTTAAACACAGGCAGCCTATTTCACAAAAAGGGTGCTGGTAGACCTTCAGCGACACCACAGAGAGTAGAAAAGGTCAGGGTGGCGTTCGATCGTAGTCCCCGTAAATCACTTCGCCAAGCGGCTCGTCAACTGGATATGCCAATGACATTCGTACATAAAATAGTGAAGCACCGCCTTCGTCTTACACTCTACAAAATCCAGAAGATGCATGAACTGAAGCCTGATAACCGACGGAAGCGATGAGGATATTCTCCAAAAAATCGACAATGATCCTACCTTCCTTGAGGACATTTTGTTTTCTGATGAGCCAACAATCCATACTTCCGGAGCAGTAAACCGACACAACTTCCGGATTTGGGGCTCACAAAACACACACCTTCTAAGGGAGCATATACGCGACAGCCCAAAGGTTAATGTTTGGTGCGGTTTAATGCATGATCAAGTAATCGGAGCTTTCTTTTTGGCTGAAGACACCATTACCGCTGCAACCTACCTAGATATGCTGGAGAACTACCTGATACCACAGGTGGATGAACTGCAGCCTAACAACAAGATGGAGCACCTCCTCAATGGGACCTGCAGACTTTCTAGGACGATGGATTGGAAAGGATGGGCCAATCCCTTGGCCCCCTCGCTCATCCGATACGAACCTTCTGGATTTTTTTCTTCTGGGGATGTGAACGACAGAGTGTACAAGTCCAACGTTGATGACATTGAAACTCTCAAGAGAATAATTGAAACAATCACTGAAATCACCCCCGAAATGCTAGCCCGAACATGGGAGGAAATCGAGTTTCGCTTTGATGTCCTTCACGCCACAAATGGGGGGTTAGCTGAGGGCTTACAATTACCAGTTACTGAGGGCTACCTTATAGATTAAATATTTTGCTTTCATGTAAATAAAATGTACAATACACATCACAGGACAAAGTAGGTAACGGCAAATAAAAATCTCATGGCTAGTCCAAGTTAAAAACTGACATAATTTTGGATGCTAAATAGATCAGGACGGTAATTATTATACTCAAAGTGTCAAAGTTAATAAATCAACGACACTAAACGTTAGGAGGGAGAGAAATATTCAATATCCTTATGAAGAAATTTTTTTTTACGTTATAATGCTCATATTTGACGATGCATACCGAACGATGAAATACCTTCTGTTGTACCCGTCCGCTTCTTCAAGCGAACATATGTTACCATGTTTACAGTATCTGCTCAGTCAGATCTTGTTGCTCAGCGAAATACTTCTTGGTGCTGTAGATCAGGTACAAGTATTTACAATTTCGCCATCTCTGGATACTGTACCTGGAAATTATATGTGAGGGGGCAAAAATTATCAGCATGAACTTTTGATTTCATTCCTACAATTTAATGAATTCAATTTCTTTCGGATATCGAAAATTTTTCACACGTCTTTATTATATCCAAATAGCTGACTCAAATAGTAGTTTTTAATGAAGTTTTTAACATACGCGGGCAGGTTATTAAATTTTTGTTGATTTAGCATTACTATTTTCTGTGAAATTTCAACCTTGCGCCCCCACGATTCCTTTTCTAACGATTTTAGCAAATCGTCATGGTAACAAAATTTTCATTTATAAAATCGCTGAGGTAATTTTTTTAGTCTTGAATTTTTTTTGTCTGATTTTATGATTGTCGAAAACAAATGATAAATTCTCGGTAAAATTTTATTTAAGTTGTTATTTTTTTCTTTCCATATTTAGGCTCGTCTGAGGAAGACTGCGATGCCTGTACTATTCAAGTTGAAACGACATTAGGAATGATAAAAGGAACTTTGGCAAAGTAGGTAGAATTCATCGAGGAATGGAAATCAAAAATTTAATTTTTGTTTTTTTTTTTAAATTTCTCTTCATTGAGCATAACATGTTAATTTTTATGTGACGTTTGAAACATTCGGATTGCATATCGATTACCTAGGGTGATTTACACCACTTCCTGACGGGTTTTACCTATGCTATACAACAACAGAAAAGTTAGTCTCCTTCTGGAATTATCTTGAGATCATTCTGGTCCTTATATGCAACATTGGGTTGTCAATGATGATAAATGCCGTCCTACTCAATTAATTAAATTCGAATTCTCCTCAGAAACACCATAGGATTATGCCCTTAAATATTTTCCCTAAAACACAATACAGATATGAACCATGTGCGTAGACTACCTAGTCAATGTATCTTTGATACGCTAAAAACGTTTGTTCTCATTGATTAAAGAATATATTTATCGCATCAAAACAAGTCTTTCATCTTTTTATTTTGGTTTTATTGTAAGTTGTAGTAGAAATTTTTAAAGTTTTATTTGTTCCTTTGGAATATTTTTGTAATAATAATAATAATAATAATAATAATAATAATAATAATAATAATAATATACGAACCATGTGGGTATATTGTATCAGCTTGGCGGTTCATGTCCGCGTTAGCTAAATTGATTAGAGCGGTGCCAGCGATAGACATGGTCCCTGATTCGAGTCCAAGTCGCGGAATTTTTCCTTCCCTTTGTCTATTTGTAATTGTGATGTGTTTAAAGAGTTTCTTCAGTATTATTATTATTATCTTGTGTTTGTGGAAACAATATTTAAAACCCACTTAAATTCCTAAAATTTAATCAAGGCCATCAACAGTTACGCCATCCCAGTACTCTCCTATTCCTTTGGAGTCATACAGATCTTGAGGAACTTGAAAGGAAAGCACGTAAACTGCTTACAAAGCACAGAAAACGTCACCTATACACAGCTATCGAAAGACTCACCTGTCTCGTTTAGAAGGAGGCAGGGCTTTTTTATTATTGATATTCTTTTACACAGATTCAGTCACTCAGAAAATTCTTTTACTCTGAAAGTTAAAACGCTATCTGCGTGACCGATACATTTCTTTAAATCTGAACAGCGTACAGAACATTCACAACATTCCTACGCAATGGTGTAGAGCATCATTCACGGCTCGCAAAAGAACTCCATGGTAGACATCATTATGATCTCAACCAGACACACGTCGACAGAAAAACATCGAACTTTTGATTGAGTGAAGGGAGTCTCTTTGGAGAAACTTAAGGAACCATGATTTCCATACAACACCTGGTTATTAACACGAAAAGCTACAGAAAACATATTATGAAGCATTCGACTGATGGGTCTTGCAGGAAATGCCATATCGCAGAGGAAACTATCCAGCACGTCATATCAAGCTGCAAAATACTCACGCAGGCAGACTATTTACACAGATATGTATAACCAGGTAGCCAACATCATACATCAATATCTAAATAAGATACACAAGTTTAAGGACATAAACACTGGACACTATAAATATATCCCAGAGAATACAACGCATAAATTATATTTTGAGTTGACAGAGCTATAATTACTGACAAAACAGACCAGACAACACACTCGTAGATAAGCAAATAAAGTGACTTAATTGATATTTCCATCCCCAATGCACATAATTTACAAAAGACATAGACAGAAAAACATCACTAAGTACACAGATCTTGTACATGCCTTAGGGGAACCAACAGAGTACACATCGTTCCTATCGGTATTTGGTTTAGCAATCTTATTATTAATTTTCGATACTCTTCTAGTTTTAGTTCCTCTTTTTGTGGAATATAGTCCATTTGTTTGTGGTGTAAAATGTGCATCAAGCTTATTCCTAATCTTTAATTATTCTTTTGCAGACGAGATCCAATTAAACTGGACACGCCCGACCCTTGCGCCATGTGTCTTTTTGGTGGAATTTCTAGTCTCGAACCTAATGGCGAAGTGTGCTCAGTAAAGGTCATGGAAGGTGATAAAGAATGCTACGATCATAGGCTAAAAATGAAATTTACAGATATCACTCTCAGATGCAACTGTACCCTCCCATTAGAGTATGCATACGATTTTTTAATTTATTTTATAATTTTAGCGTAATGTTTTTTTAATGACTATTCTAATGTTTTTATAAGCCAAATAACACAAAGGCAGAAGAAAGCGCTGTATATTAACATTTTTTAATGAGATCTTTCCTTTAAAAGATTGGTTAATTATTGCAATTATTTTCTCACACAAATATTCGAGAAAATACCGATATTCATATTAATTTTAAAAAATATTTCCCCATTCAGCCCAGCAGAAGTGGCAAAAATGATGGCTGAGAAGGCTAAAAACCCCGCGCAAGGTATGGATTGTATGGGACAAGGCAAAGCGCCCATGGATGGACTCAAGATGAGCCAAGGAGGGTTTGAGACGATGGCCACCAATCCGGCGACACTAATGACCATGACGGAATGTAAGCCAAGCATGCCAGACGTGAAGTCTGGAATGGGCGCCATGGGAATGGCTGCTAAACCAAAGAAGCAAACAGTGACAGGAGGCATTGTAATGAAGTACGAAACTTTCGAAATTGAAGTGGTTCTCAGAAGGTGTGGAACTGAACCAGTTAAGACCACCGAGGTAACTCATCCGATGAACTTCATAAATTACCAAGCATTAGAACTGCCATTGTGTTTCATTTCCATTAAAAAATTTAACCAATGCATTTCTTTTTCAGGTGAAGCTTGTCCGGCCAGATCCTTCAAAAATGACCGTGAACTGCGTTTCAAGTGGAGACAAAGCCTTCAGAGAGCCGTGCGAATGTTTCGCTAAAACTGATTACATGGACAAACAGTCTGATAATGCTTTGAACGGCATGTTCCCTTGCTATGGAGAAGATAAGGTAAACGAAAATCAGGATATCATGGAACAACTATGCTGCAACTAGCCGTGCACCCTCAAATGCAACCGTGTCCGCAATCCTTTTCTTTAAGAACTCTGCACGGAAGCTATGTAGAGGCCAACGATTGCGACAGCCAGTTTGGAAACAAACAAACTCCATTGCATTTTGTCTCTTGAAAATATTTTTTTAAATAAAAACATATAAATTGAAATTTATTTTCCAAAGATAAATATGTGTTTTTTTCTGCTTGTTTCACTTATTTTCCTCAAAAATTACTAAAGCTCATTAACTGATACTAAATGAAATGAGTGTCAGGATTAAGCAAAACGTAATTGATTTAATGAAGAAGGTAGGAATGCCAACCCAGATGACAGATGGAATGGTACTAGGTTAATCGTTCCATTAATATTTCTTGATAGTGCACACTGACATACACATAATAGAGGGCGTCTACTAAAGTAAAATTATAAATAAATAAAATAAATGAAAGGGTGGGTCTTTCGGAAAGATTAATCAAACACGGAAAAATAGGAAAGAAAATTCTACAGCCTGGATTCAAACCAGAGATCTTTCGGTTTAACTCTCTTCGGTTAGAATTCAGGCAGAAAAAATTTCGTTTCCTATAAAATTATAGCAATCTCCAAAAAGTTAATGACAATGGACTGCTATATTTTTATTTATATTCTCACTCGTCACTTATTTTAAACTGTTTTCTTATAGATTCAAATAAAGCATAATATTTTCATAAACATTTGGCGATCATGATAATCAAATAGTAAAACACGACCAACCTGGTAGTATGATGATTTTCAGAATTACACATGATCATACAATAAGAAAGAAACGAAAATCATAAAGAATAAAAAAAAAAAAGATGAAAATCATAAGGAGCCAGATCGGGACTATAGAATACAGGGTGACCCAAACTTATCCAGCATAATTGTTTAGGAACATTATATGGTTCAAATTGGAAAAAAAAACTTTACATCTAGTTTCGATCGTGTATGAGATATCGACGTTTGTCTATTTTCTTTTATGTACGAAGAAACCTCCGATCGCAATTGGACAGATGCCCGGCCCACTGTGGTAGAGGAGTGCGAGACTGGTTGAATGTCAATTATCCGTACAGATGGATCGGTAGAGGTGGTCCAGTGGCTTGGCCTCCTAGGTCACCGGACCTCACCCCATTAGATTTTTTTTCTGTGGGGAACACTGAAGGAGGAGGTCTACAGCAATCCGCCCACCACCAGAGATGAACTCATTGCATCCATTCAAGCTTGTAGTCGAGCAATTACACCCGACCAGATTGTGGCAGCTACCAGCTCAGTTGTCCGAAGATGTAACCAGTGCATTGGAGCTGGGGGCAACCATTTTGAGGGGCTTCCTCGACGTTGATTTGTTACTTTCTTCTTATTCTTATTTCTTGTATCATTTTAGTTTTGTTTTGTAGTTTCAATGTGATGTTCTGTCAGTTTGCAGAATAAAAGTGATCTGCACTCTCAAGTGTTTTATTTATTTGCTACAACAACTCTACAAGAAAATAGACAAACGTCGATATCTCACACACGATCGAAACTAGATGTAATGTTTATAGGACATTTTTTGTTCCACTTGAACCATACAATGTTCCTAAACAATTATGCTGGATAAGTTTGGGTCACCCTGTAGATGAGGGAGCATAGTCTATCCCAATTTCAGGTTTTCAGACCCGGGAGAAGGCATGCATAGTCTTGGTGGAGTAATATTCAACTTGTGATTAGCCGCTCCTCACGAATAATAGCATCAGCACGGTTCAGCATATTTAATAATGAAGAGTGGCTAGACACATTGTGAATAGCTTCGCATTTTATTCCTGGCTATATCAAAATGACGAGAAGAAAATCGAATCGACAATCGAACAGTGGAGTGTACATTTATTTGGGTGGCCCAGAAGCAGAGCTCCTACTCTTTCTCGACAAATGCCATAGCAAATACACTGATGTAGATGAGAAGCCTGATGTACCCAAGAGGCCATCCTCATAATACGAGAGGGAAACTAAGATTAACGATTGTCAGACACGAAACAAAACAGAAAACCAAGAGAAAACTAAAAATACAGAGAACAGAGGATGGATGGATGGATATCACAATTTCCTGTAGACTGGGAAAAAACTTGGTCAATGTCCTTGAAATTCACATTCAGAGTGTGCCACGGCTTCCGATACTTTGCCTGCAATGTTACATCCAACGAGTGATTTAGAATTCCTGCCACCAAGTCGTTGTTATGGGTCCTTATTTCTCTGCATCATATTTACCAGAGAGAAATGAAGGGGTCTTGAACAAATTCTCCGATGTGCATCATTTCGAAGTCGCTGTGGATGGACAGTTATTCTGCCGAGTTGGGCAATAGTCCTCAGTGTAACATTTTGAAACGACTGGAGCTCATTCCGTCTATTTTTGGAGATCGTCGCCCATGCTGGTATGCCATAGATCAGGATTGTCCGAATAATACTCTTGCAGAGGAGTAGCTTGTCCTCGACACCAAGTGCACTGTTACGACCCATGAGAGAAATAAGACTGCATTTGGTCTTTTTGGCTCTATTTATTGCGCGTCACATGATGATCCCAGCAAAGCTTTGAATCCAATATCACGCCGAAGTACTTGTAGACATCTATCTAGTCTATCGTTTTTCCATATAAAACGAGGGAGTTCGGGAGACGTTTATATTTATTGTTTACGCACATGGCTTTACACTTGTCCACATTTAGCTTCAGCCTCTGTTGGTTGAACCAGCCTTCAAAATCCTTTAAGGCATCCTGTAGACGGGATATAACATGGGCTGGGTTACGCGCCCATGTCACCACAGCAATATCATCATCATAGGAATATATTTTGCACTTGTACGGCTTCGGAAAATCATGCACAAAGTAATTGAATAATCGAGATCCGAGAACGAAGCCTTATGGAGCACCAGCTTTAACAACACTTGGTGTGGAAACTTCATCGCCAACTTTCGTTTGATAATATCTGTTGATAAGGAAGCAATGGGCCATCATCACCAGCTCAGAGGGAAAAATCGTCTTTGATCATCTTGAAGATAAGTCCTGCATGCCAAACTTGGTCAAAGGCTTTGCTGACATCAAGAAAGACAATACCGCAGTACATAGATGGGTTGAAGGGGTGTTCAAGTCCTCGACGAGCCTCATACATGTATCTGGCAGGAATTATTAGCACGGAAACCGAATTGTTCTATACGTAGTTTGGAACAGGTTAACCTTGAAACGAAGGAACAAGTACAAGCAGCGAGAAGGCCATGTTGCATGCGCGGCTGTAATATAGTTCCTACGATTTTCTTTAATATAGTTATATAGTAAATATACACGATTTAAATTATTTACGCTTCATATTTTACAAACTTAATCATCATTTTCAGGACTTTTCATACTTATTATTTTATAACGCATGCATACACACCTTTTCAGGACTATTTCTTATCATGGCTACCATGCCGGTTTACTTCCAAACCTTCAACAAGTCAAATGAAGCAATTACTTTTAAATGTTTACGTAATAGTCATAGACAAAAGCAGGCTTATTGGCCTGTATCTAACAGAATTCGCCGGGTTTTGTCCAGGTTTGGGAATACTGAGGACAGATTTCTTCCAGGCAGCTGGAAAATAGGAAAATGTCCAACAGTCACTGACGATCTTCGTGATATCACATATTAGATTCTTCGAGAGATTCATCAAAGCACTATTGTTTATTTGGTCCTTTCCTGGGGCTTTCTTCTTTTTCATTCTGCTGATGATGTCGCTGATTTCTCCTGTCTTAATATCTATCTTCAGATTTTTGGGAGGATATACAGAACATGATTGAATAATATTGATACATATAGAACAGTCATTGGAAGAGGTAGTGCTAGGCTAATCATACCCAATCTAGAATATGGAAAACATCAAATTTGGTGTCACTGCGAATTTTAAGAAAAGAGCGATTTCGTTTTGTTTTTCTTATCCATCGTCATCATCAGCTGTGTCATCCTCATCCTCGGAAGGAGGAGCGAATGAGCGAGCGAGAAGGAGGATGACGAGATGGAATACGTCATATGAAAAATTTGAAATTGAGGCAAAAAAAAAAAAAAAGCCGTTGGAGAAGGTGATGGAGAGCGGACGGGAAAAAAAGGCTCGATTAATTGATAGTGGCACAGCGAAATTCACCGTTTTCAGAAGGAATTATGCAGGCAGTAAGTTTCCTCTCAAATTACTTATGAACTTTGCAAACTTCAGAGTAATCCAGGAATTGTTGGCGAAAAGGAGCATTCCTCGTCCAATACAACATTTAGACGTATGTGAAACGCAATTGACCGTGCTCAATCTCTTTGTCTCAGGGTTGGAGAATTATCATCAAGCGCTGAAAATTTCGGAACTTAGCCCATGCTTCCGCATCGTGGGAGTTTTTCCGTTCAGCCTACACGCATATTTGGATAATAACCTCGGTGGCTTTATAGAATTCACCTAAGATAAGAATAACGGTTCAACTCAATGATAGCACTAAATTGCCTAGTGACAGTGCATAAGTCTGCTCGCATTCTATTTCGTAATTGATTCTTATTTTGTAATTTTGGACGTTATTTCTTCAGGAAATCAAGAATCCTCATCGTGGACTTGCTAAATTCGAATAACCGTACAAATTTGCATGTATCTCTCAATACTGTCTCGAAAGATAACAGATCATAAATTTCCTCATAACTGTTGTCTAAAACATTTCGTATTAATGAATTCCTACTAGACTGCGAAACTGGAAGTGGCTTTAAGAATTATCTACGCTCTTAATTATGATAGTGTTATTAAGAGAAGTATCGTAAATTGAGCTTGAACAGTATTATTGTGCTTGATGTAATTTAGATTGGCACAAGTTAATTTACTCATTAATTATTTTACCCCCAAGCTGTGGACCTTTTCGTTTCTTTAGCCGCAATACTCCGTTATTTTGATGATGTTAATATGTTGTACTGAACTTTAATGAAATTATTAAATCTATAATCCCCTCAATTTCTGTGTTATTCTTAGTACTTACTTCCACTGCGTAAACACGTGACTTTCTGGTTTGTATGTTGAGCATCTGATGGTTTTACATTCTAGGCGAAATGCGCCACATGCGTCGCAAGTATTACTGGGCTAGAGGGTTTAAGGCGAAACTGTCCGGGATGGAGGATCGGAATGATATGTCTAGGCCTCTGAAGGAGAGGAGTTTGGCTAAAGGATAAATGAAATCTCCGCAGAAAGTGAGATTAATTTACATGTCTTAATGAACGCTATATAACTATTTGATTGGTTGTACCTGGTACATTTTCTCTAATTTTTATATTTATTACCATAGCATTTTTAGAATTCTGTGTTGCTATAACCATTGTTGATACAAACATGACCAGCCTATTGTTGCACAAACTTTGGCTTGCATTGTTGGTCATGAAATATATATTGTTGGTCCGTGCATATTGTTTGGTCAGATACCTCTTATTAGTATGCCCTGCCATCATTTTCAATATCGATTAATATCGTTAATTGTTATTTTTTCGAAATCATTTATTGAGGCTCATGTAGACACTGACCTTCCTCTTGCTTTGAAGATCAAGTGTACACAATTTCATCAAGACCGGAATAAAACTGTAAATTCATATAAGAAACAAACAAACTTTCATCTTTATAGATATCGTTATCTTTGGCTTCCACTGTATGTGATAAAATCATCCTGTGCTTAGAGGGTCATCACATTTTAAATAGGAAAAAAAGACTTATTAAAGACCACAGATCGAAAGATGCTGTCATCTAAAGTAATGACATGGACAATATTATAAAAGAGAAGCTTACCAACTTTAAATTTCCACTTGATTTCCTAATGTGCAGAGGCCAGTGATAGTGGTAAGTACACTTCTTAGGCAAAGGATTAAGCATTGTCACGGAATTCAAATTCCAACGTGAATTCCGATGACGTAATCACCCGCTTTCGCTCTCGAGTTTACTATCATACCGAGAGGAAGGCACAGAGACAAATGAAAATAAGAGACTGGCAGTGCCCTATTCATTTTGCTGAGCGCTACTGGTGCCACCGGAAGTGCAGCGATCTCCATTATGGGGATGGCAGAAACGTAAGGTGGCGTATGTTCTCAATGTTATTTCAGCTTTTTTTGTAGATGACTTCGAGAGGTATTAGTAAGCGTAACCTGTTTTCTGATTTTTAAAAAAAAACTTTATTGCATTACCTAACGATAACGTATACTTTTAATGACTTTCAATAGCTGATTCAATGCCTTACGAATTTTTAAAAGAGCGCCTACAACTCGCAACTCCTATCGTTATTGTAATAATGGAGGCTTAGCCAGAGACAAGTGAAAGCAGAGATGAAGAAAACTGAAGAATAAGAGTTTGGCTTCCAATTCTTACGCCTAATAAGATGTATCCACTATTTACGAAGAATGTCATCCTTTGGAAATCTATTGTGCAAATATTATACTTGGTTATACGAGCTTGGTGCTCATTTATTGAGTGACAGAAGTTGTTTTTTTTAATGCATTCATCACAATAAAAATGTTTATCACAATACTTATCTTTATTGAAATATCAATTAGATGTTTATAGTTTAAAAAATTTAACAAGCTGTGTCACAAAATTATTTTAAGGAAATAAAAAAAATGTCATTTTAATTTTTGTTTATCTGACAATAATGGAATGTTGATAAAGTCAGAACATTTAAACTGGGAAGATATTTAAAAGTGTTTCTTACTATTGATAAACAAACCTAACATAATTTATCAAATTTTAGCTAATTGATTTTAAAATTTTAAATTAAAAGAAAATCTGGTAACCTAAAATACTTTTAAA
>JAHWFO010009537.1:1764258-1819328 GCA_023313115.1 Rhysida immarginata | reverse complement strand
TAGATTCGCGCCAGAACAACAATGAGGGTTATTTTAAAAGGAGGGGGAGGTTTACTTTCGCTTGTCTGTTCTCATTTCGTTCTGTATCTGTTTTTTGCTTTTTTCTTTATATTTTTATTAAAAAGCAATTAATTTACGAAAATTCTCATTTATAAATTATAATTTTAAAGTAAATAAACTAAAATAAAATATACAGTTCATTAATTATAATCCAAATTATTGTTGATATGTATATTTTATTTTATTTACCTTAAATAAAGGAATTTATAAAGGAGAATTTTCATAAATTAATTGCTTTTTAATATAAATTATAAAAAAAACCCCAAAAAACAACAACAAAAAAAAAACAGATACAGATCGAAATAAGAAGAGAGACAAGAGAAAGTAACCTTAATATGGTCCGGTGAGTTATTATTTTACTCCATATCAAAAGTAATTTGATATAATCTGTATATTTTATTTTATTTACTTTAAAATTATAATTTATAGAGGAGAATTTTCCTAGTTAATTGGTTTAATATAATATCTTCCTCCTTTTTCATTTAAACTTTTTTTTTTATATTATAAACGTAGGAGTAGTGATAATTATAAATATAAAAATATAATATAAAAACTAAAAATATAAAAAGATAATATCACTTCCCTTACACCCAACAATCCCGATCACAACAATCAAAATAATCATAAAATCACACATTGTATTAGACAACATTGTTTTATTTTTTATTATTATCTTCCATTCTTTCAAAAAAACTTTAAATCTGAGGATGGGAAAAAAATCCCGAAAAACGTTAATTAAAGATAGTCATTTACATCACGAATCATCGAACTTCCATCATAGACCTGTGTACCTCCCTGTGTTCCTGTAACGTTTCTTCGCTGTATCTTCGTCTCTTCTGTGTTTCATCTGATCTTCGTCTCTTCTGTATATCTTCTGTGTTTTCATCTGACCTTCGTCTCTTCTGTATATCTTCTGTGTTTTCATCTGACCTTCGTCTCTTCTGTATATCTTCTGTGTTTCTTCGTTCCTGAATTTCTTCGTCCTGAGTTTCTTCACAAGTCCTGTCTTTCTTCGTCCTTAAACTTTTACTCTGGTGACTTTTTTCATTGTTTTTTATTATTTATTTTAATTTTGTCCTATTTTAATTAAAGGAGTGTATTCATCTTTATTAATATATATTTTTTTTTAATTTATGTTTAAAAATAACTTTATTTATCATCAAATAACTTTTTATCAGATGGGCCGATTTTAAATGATTATTTTTTTGTTTAATAGAGCAAGTTTTTCTGGTGGTTCCATAATAAATTCATCGAGATATCTTAGGTAGATATTAGAAAAAAATAAATGTTTGCGATTGATTCACATGCATTGCCTACGGCGATCAGCTGTTTCTTGCCAATCCCGTTATGGCGGCGCGAAGGCACCACTAGAGGGGAGGTCACTGCCAGTCTCTTATTTTCATTTGTCTCTGGGAAGGCAGGGCGACGTCATTTTCGTCACCAGCAACATCAACACGCACCGCCCAATCAGCGAGAGGAGCGGGAGATTCGTCGTGGCAAAGTGGAAAACGACGATCGAGAGATTCGTAGTAGGGGCAGGGAAGAATTACAATAATTCTTGGTAGGGGAGCGAGCAGGTCTGGATCTAAGCAAGGCGCTCGGAAAACGGGGAAGATAGCTGAACCAAGCAGAACTCTTCTATCCATAAGGAGAAAGGTCTCCGATACGGCGAGCTTCCCGGGCTTCATTGGCAGAGAGTGAAGCGACAGCGGCGTCGAATGCACGAGCCCCCGCCATTACGAAACCGCCAGCTTGGCAAGACGTCAGCTCGAGCGAGCTAAGATACGGCAGTTCTGGAAATGCGCCTCGGCTACCGGCGTAGTCATTGGAATGCAGACCATTAGTACTGGTGAGTGCGCAATTTCATGTAGGCCTTAATTTAGGTTTGATATAACGCTGCTTCCCGGAGCTCGGTTACAGCGAGCTACGGGTCCAGTCTAAAGTGCAAGGGCTGTGGCCTTTCGGCATTGAAGCCTATCTCGACCATTATCTGGGATTCACATTATTAAGAAATAGTGTTTCTCATAACACATGATTTATGTGTGTGTGTGTGTCCCATTATTTTTAGCATCGAAGAGTGCGGATGAATTTTAGTGAATTGAGCATTGTGTGCTACGATAGATAATCTTATTTGACAGCTCACGAAGCATTTAAAATATGTTTGGTGGTAACGGCAGTCTACCCATTCGTCTGATATAGGAAGTTTTGTGCTAGGGTTTGCGGTTCATATGTATTTACCCTATATTAGTATTCAACAAAGGTGTGCTAGTCGATCCACTGAAATTAGTGCTGGTGTGTGATAAGGAGCTGGTGTTAATTCGTTAAAGTGTATAGTTAGCTGTATTTGCGACGTATACTTTATATTTGCATTGTATTGTTATTACCGATGTAATTATCTTTAAGGATTCTAACCGGACGGGACATTTAAGCAATCGTAGTGTGTTCTTTGATTAGTCTGAACGTGATGACTCTAATGCTTATACTACGTAATATTGTATGTTCCGGGTTGTTTATCCTCTAAATTTAAGGGACAGTGCATTTGAAAAATGACAAGTTATGAAGACTGAACTACGTGTTGTTTTAGTGTACAAAAGGAACAGTGTTGAATTTTGTTATTTGTTACTGATGCTTACTTAAGCGCTTTGAAATTGTAGTATATAAGTGTTTATACGCAATCTTGAATTGGTATCTCGTTTACATCCATTTAATAGATTATTATTGTTCATGGTTGTTGATCAGAATATTAGCATGTAACGTTATTCTCGTTCCTAGCGTTAAGCAACGTTAGTTCACAATTATTATTGTTATATTGTTTAACACGTTGTTAGCATCCTACTGTTTACGATTTTGAATATAAGTCAATATTCCACTTTTGTCCTATCAAGTGTGATGGGCTTTTATTTGAGTTATCTTTATTAAACTTTATCATATTACAAATTTTACGTCCTCTGTCTGTGTTATATTCTTCCACTGGGTACTCTTAAAATACCTTTAATATACACTTGACAAGCATGAAGTTTATTAATGAATTTTTGTTAAGTACGTCCTTTGATAAAGAAATACTCTCCCTTGGCCCTTATAAAATTGCTCGTTTTTCTTTCTCGTTTCAATTTTTCAATTTGTACTTTTAATATAAGCTTACTTGTTTAATTTACTTGTTAGTGTTAGAAACTCTTAGGAACTTTAAAAATTCATCTGATTCATTTATTATTCATTCGATAATTTCAACAGATACCTTAATTAATAAAGCTCACTTTTCACTCCAAATTCAAGGATACTATAAAAAATGGACACTTTCAACGATTTATAGAAAACAAATGTTAAACACGTAGACAAGCAAGATACTGAAGGCTTTTTCAGTTAGCTATGCAACAGTTGTTCATGACGTCGGCATCACGTTCCCTTAGCCAAGCGAAATGTTTGCTATTCCTATATAGAAGGCTTTTTGTGTTCTGAAAGTAGCAAAAACAAACTCGGTTCTATCATGCGGCTCATTTTAAAACACGATGTGGTATTTTACCGAAAAGGCACTCCATCTTCGATTGAAACAGGAAAGTCCAGAACACTGGTCGTTTAAGTAAAGGGAAAAGTCCAGAAGACCACACTTATTATCGTCTTGATAGCTGCCGTGAAGCAAACGTCACATATATAATAGAATATCTGTAACTTAGTCATACATACTTAAATACAGAAACTAATAATAAAACCATGCAGAAAATTTTGAATAATTTAATAATACTTTGTCGTCTACAAAACCTTGAAAGTGTCTATTTCTTTTGTAGTAACCTTGTTTCACGTCTCTGCATGGAAATAAATTACAGAAATAAATGTACATTTTCATTTTAATGGAGATGAAAATATGGGAAAACTTAAATGGCTTTTCTAGATAATGATTTTTTATTTCTCTGAAAGTTATAATTTATAATCTAACATAGTGCTTGGTGTATGTATTGTGCAACTTGAGTGACTATCTGTCCAGATATTCGGCCTCGCGTCCGAGTCGATTATAAGCCGTAGTTCCGGGTTCGAAGGTGCCTCTCGTACTCTGTGGAAAGAATAAATAAGCTAGATGAAATACGTATTTTAGGAATATCACTACTCAAAAACACTTTCTTCCGGACTGATATTTCGTTTGGTAAAATTTTTCATGTTGATTTAATTACGAGGATTGTTCAATAGAAATACGTTTAGAACCTGGGAAGCATGAACATTAAGGCATAAGATTTTTATATAAAAAATCT
The DNA here is from genome assembly GCA_023313115.1 of Rhysida immarginata. Classification (NCBI taxonomy): domain Eukaryota; kingdom Metazoa; phylum Arthropoda; class Chilopoda; order Scolopendromorpha; family Scolopendridae; genus Rhysida; species Rhysida immarginata. Next base: position 1,815,027 of record JAHWFO010009537.1, on the reverse strand, counting down.
CCATGAACATTAAGGCATGAGTCCCATTGGTGCACTGATCTATAGATTCCCATCTGGTAAAATTCCTGCAGCTGTTGGAACCGTCTACCATGAACGCCTTCTTTCAACTTAATCACAACTCTTAGGAAGAAGCTAACAGCCAATGTGTGGGAGAGACGTCTCACTAGAATTAAACAATGCATATACACAACTGCTATCCGTTGTCTAGGAGATACCTTCGCGGCTGCGCAGTCCAAACTTATTTCTATTGAACAGTCTTTCTAGTTGGGAAAAAAATGAACTGTAAGAGACACATGCTGAAAATAAGTTAACACGCTGTCACGTAAATATTGCAGAAAATATCAATCAAGAATATTTTTCTGCAAAGTAACATTCCACCACAGGTGTACCTTCATCAGTCGATGTCTCTAAAGAGAAGGAAAGCCAGAGCCATTCAGTTCAAAATCGTTAGAAAAATATAATGAGACCGCCTCGCCTAACAGTGATCGCTCAACTCCTTTCTTCGAAGGTTTGGAGAGATGAGTATATAGAGACATCGCCGCAAATTTTAGTGTACCACGGACAAAATAATACAGCATGAAGTATACAGGTATTGGACATTGAAACTGAAACACCTGGTAGAAATCCAAAATCCTTATTTAATAAGGTGTTGGGGCACCGTGGGCAGCCAGCACAGCAGTAACACGTCTTGGGAAGGATCGGTAGAGGTCCTGCACAGTTTGCACCCCAAACCATTACTGATCCACCCATTACTGATCCACCTCCGAGTTTGACTGTGGGTGCCAAGCAGTCTGGGTTGTAGGCATCAGAGGGGCTCCTCCAGACGAATACCCTCCCTGTTGTTTGGAAGACAGTGTAGCTGGACTCGTCCGAGAATATGACGCGTTTGAGGTCATCCAACGTCCAGGTTTTATGCGTCCGGCACCACTGAACCCGCTTGGAGGCATTTGTACTACTGATGAAAGGCTTCGGTATAGCAACCCTGCCATGGATGTTGGATTTATGCATGTAACGACTGATTGTCTTCGTGCACACAGGTTCCTGGAGGTGTGTATTCATTTCTGCGGTGATTTCTGCTGCGGTGGTTTTTCCGCTTTCGTGCAACAATCCTGGTCAATGTCCTGACGTCTCTTTCCGACAACTTCCGTTTTCCCCTGCAGTTGCTCCTCCTGGACGTGGTTCGTCCTTCCTGTTCATATGCACACATCACCCTGGATACTGTAGCACGTGAGACATCACAAAGTGTGGCAGTTTTGGACACAAATGCACCTGCTAGACGCGCCCCAACAATCTGCCCTCTTTTGAAGTCGGATATGTCTCCCATTATAGCGCTCTGCACAGACAATTTGAAGCTTACTATCGAACTTTTCTACTGGAGTGACTACCAAGACCTCTGACACGTGATTCATTGATATGCATACGATTAATTACCTAGCAGAAGGTTCTATTCAGCCCTGGGGGTATCCAGTGCTATTTGCGAAGGTGTTTCAGTTTCAATGTCCAATACCTGTAGGTATAGCAGTTTTTGTGTCGTATACAGTAATAATGTTTCAAAGGACTACATTGTATATTTGTAGTGTAAATCAGCCAAGTAGGCAAAAACCTCACTTCTACGAATTTACATTTTCCAATTCAACGATTTCATACTCCTCTATTCCACCGCTGGATCTTCCCGTTTTACATGGTTAGTGAAGTTTGACTTAACTTTTTTTCACAAAGTGAACATATGTGTTGCTATTCCAGGTTCAAATTTAATTAAAGGAACCCGCTACTTAGCCATACTCTCGCCGCTTATTACGCATGAGGACGGCATTGGAGAGACTTTGTGTCAATAAGAGAACAATAAGTTTTTTTTTAATTTATCTAGGCTAAAGATTGCATATTAAGAAATAATTGCGTATTCTCTAACTAAACTTGATTTGCATATTGATAACATTTTCTAACGACGTTCTTATCATTCCTAAAGAAAAGAAGATTATGTTCCGTGTAAAGAGGATGCCGCATCCCTCCAGAAGAATCCTGCGATTATAAATTGTCATTTCGTTTAGGAATCGTCTAGTATTCGCCAGTGGTAAATCTACGTTAGCTGGAACATTTCTTCAGAGTGTCTTAAAGTAAAGTGCAGCATTGAGATAATGCATATTATAATGTCCTTGAGTAAATTCCCAAATATCAGTTTCCCCACTATGTTTTGTTTAAAAATTACTGATATACATATTTTTCATGGTTAAGCTTACTGTAATTCGTATTCAGTATACTTCTTCAATTAAAGAGTCGCAATCTTCCCATTTTGTATGCATTAATAAATCTTTTTATTAAATACCTAAGCTTCTGTCTTTATTCAGTTCCACCCGCCTTTTTTCACAATTATACTCTCAATATTCTCAATTCTGAATATATGAATGTGAACTCGTATAAGAATCGCTTTGGGCTCGTGGTTCGCTTTTAATGATCAAATGACCAATAGAAATGTGGCACATTAAGGAATATTAAATTTAAAAAAATGAACACAAAAAGGCATCCATATTACATGAAATTAAAATATTTCACGCCTCACACGAGGTGATAATCATTAGTTTAGGGGTAGGAAATCGTTATATCCTATGATTTTTTGCTACTTCAATTTCGTTATGAAGTACTTAAAACCTTAATTATGGAATATTACATTATAGCTCGCGCAACGAAAGAAGGAGGCCAATCAGATTAATTCATTTATCGACTGCACATGTCTAGCGGTTAACGAACAATTTGGCGGACAAATACAGCAATGTAGGCGTTCAACCGCTGCCACAATCTCCTTAGCCTGTTTTCCCCACTGTTATGTTTTTGGGTAAAGGAGAGTTAGGATTTGCACCTTAATAGCAGCGAGAAGGTCCGAGTTGGTAGCATTTTTCTCCTTGACAGCATCCCAGATGTAGCTGACGTATTGACCATCTACGGGACGTGTCAATTTGCCGTCGTCAAACGAATTCTTCAGACTTCCGTTCCAGTGACGGAGCGACACCAGTACTCCCTTGCCTTTCACTGTCAGCCTAAAAAAAATCCACAAAAACACTCCATTTACTAAGAATAAAAAGAACTTATGTAAACTTGATCTTATTTCTTCGTATGAACATTCCTTATTCGTGTTCCCGCTCTAGTGGAAATAATAAATTACCCTGAGCTAAAAAAGTTATACTGTTTGGCTTGAAAGCCAAGAGATCGTTGTGTATTTGAAAGCGTTTTACATCTGTTTCACTGATGATTGTCAAGCCCCATCAGAGACCGAATTTTCTTCCCTCCTTAATAAGAATGAATATTGCAATAAATTAACAAATTACTTTAAAATTAACGCCAAATTAACTCATATAGATTTATAGAGTCTATTTGTAGTTTAAAATTATTGTTCAGCTGTCTCACCTTCCAAAATATGGCGACATCTTGTCGATATTTTTAACGAGGAAAGGGCGATCGAGTTTCTGGGCCTGCTCGAAGGTCAGTTTGAGGCTTTTGGGGTCAATACCGTCACTGTTCACCTAAAATAAATCTTAATCTTACCAAATAGTGAAAAAAACCAAAAAACTATAAGAGATCTCAAGCATTCACTCCTAAAAGCAGACAAATTATTGGAGTCAAAATGTTTCGATATCCTTGCCTAAAATTTTCGAAAAAGTACCTAAATTTTAAGATCTCTTTGGATAGCTAAAGGAGATTTTAAAATGCAAGGTGTTTCGAAAAGAGCTTTTCAGGGTGAAATATTAAAAAAAAATCACAAAAAAAAACAAAACCGCCCTCGCTTATACGCCGTCCAACAAAAGTTTGACAGAGCGTGTCCAATCAAATTTCCAATTTCAATTGTTAAATATTGTTAATTTTACTTTGCAACAATGTCTAACAATTGAAATCGGAAATTTTAATTGAACATGCCTAGTCAAACTTTCATTGAAGAGAATATAGTTGGCGTGGTTTGTCGCTAGGAGGCAGTAGTAGTAAACTTTCTATCAACTGCCTGAGAGCAACGACAGATATATTTGGTACTACAATCAGCTAAGAGCACATAAGGAATCCTTATGTGATCTTGAATAAACTTTTTGATATTTGATGTAATATGCCCATCCAATTTGAAATGACATTCCAAAACATTATTTGTGTTCTCTACATAAATACGCTCGTAATATCAGAGTTATTCATAACTGTGAATAGAAGCAGAAGGTTCTCGCTGTGTTTTGGTTCGAAGAAACCAAATTAACAACGCAAGTTTAAAAGAACTTGCACAATCACTATGTCAAGATCCTTCACAGGAGGCTACAATTTGTTCGTGATATTGAGACCGGATGCTCTGTCTACCAGTCGTCCGTGTTTTTTGTTTTTTTTTCACTCTGCCGTGAAACAAGTCAAGGAGAGCTTCATTCGAAATACACAAAAACTAACGCGAAACTAGTGAGTTACAAATACGTTTATTTTAAAAGACGTACAAATTTTTTATGGTTCAAAACCATACGGATGTAAATACCTAAATTCGGTAAAGAATTGTATGCGCAAATGTTGCTTCGGACAGAAGACATTGTAATTTTCAGTGATGATATCAGTCGCGTAAGAAAACATCCATACTAAGGAATTTAGAGCAGGAACATCTACTTGACTCTCTGGACAATCCAAAGATGAAGTGTTTTACGCTCTCAGCAAAGAAATAGCACATAGTCCCTTCTTCTTGGAGATAAGCATGATTATTCCATAATTAGACATAGGTGATCATGGAAGGCACATTCACTTTACTTTAGAGAAATGCTTGCGTACTTCGACACAAGTTTCCCAGATCGGTGAAGAGCATGACCACTTCGTTCCTCGGATTTTTCTTCCCAGAGATTCATTAGAGATCGTTTATTCGTATCAATCTTAATGCAGACATTGCAGAGTTCCGAACTCGAATTACCACTGCAGTAACAGCGGTATGCGGCAAGAAACTGACTACATTAAGGATGTCTGCCTTATTACTAACGCTATGGCCACAAGGGTAATTTTTGCCGCACAAATTCTACCCTATGAAAAACTTGATATAATTTGCTAGATTACAAAATTTCAAAAACTTTAAATTTGAAATTTGCCGTGTTTTATGTCCTCTGCATAAATGTGTAATACTTTTCAAAGTTGTAAAGCTCTTTTCGAAAAATTATATATCATTTGTCAGACTTTAAGAAGCCGTTAAAGGACCAACTAACCTGAGCCCTTGTTTTGTATTTCATGTATGGAGAGACGATATCGATTATTTCGGAGGGGATGCCCAAATTGATTAATTGTTGCCGGGTCCACTGGCCCAAATCGATTCCGGTCGCAATGGTCACACCTGAGCCGGAAGTTGGAACATAGCCCTCTAGACAGAACCCTTCCATCGCCTTCAGGTGATTATAGATCTCGTCGTACTCAGCTGCGTAAGAGTAAAAATAAATAACTAAATAATCGAAAAGAACCTTAAAAAATAATTAAATACAGTCAATTCAAATTAATTGTCGATTATAAAAAGAAATTTTAAAGCATGTTTAAGTCTTTAAAAATCTGTACTGAAGTAAATAATTTATTACGGTGTATCAAGTTTTTTTTTTCCTAATCTTATTTTCATACTTTCTTTTAAAGGAAATCAACATCATAAGCATTATCTAAATGATTACATGGTTGACTTGAAAATCACCTATGTAAGATCACGTTTAAAAAGAAAATACAAATTGGAAAATGAAACAAACGGTCGTTTAAAAGGCTTCTTTTTTCGTTATTAGCCTGTAAATTAGTTACCTGTGCTTTGCAAAATAATAATGAATTCAACAGAATAAATTATACCTTCTATTGACATGGTGAACTTCAATGAGGAAACGGATGCTGCTATTAAGAATCACATGAGTCGACTGAGAGAACTCCTTCTCGTCACTGAAATGAAATGTGCTGGCATTGACTCTTTTCCACACGCTCATGCAAGCATACGATCCATTATTTCCTCCCAAGCAGTTATCGCGAAAAATCCCGAGCAACCGGCTAATGGGTTAAACAGCTTCCGTTTGTACAATACTCGACTATGGAACCTGATAAATGACCGTGATTATGCTCTTCCCCACCCCCACCCCTCTTTTTTCGCTAAGTTGCCACTTTATTTGGCTTTTTCTCCCCTTTATCTCGAAAGTTTTTCCAAACACCAACTATTCGACAAACTGAAAACGCCCTTTAAAAAATTAAAAAATAAAAAATATATTCTTATTCCATTTCCTTCTAAGGCATGCCATTGGCTGTCATAATTACATCATGAAATGCGATGGGATTAGAATAGCCTTCGATACAAATACCGGATTTGATAACATATAAGACCCAAGAGCATATAATTTAAGTAAGCATTTAATGCTGTGGAAATATGCAATTATAGTGTAGCATAAATACATAGAAAGGCCAATTTATTCATTTGTTATAACATATGATCAATCTGGGCATTAATCTGTTATCTTATGGGTCTTGAAATCTTGTTCGTTATCTCTGGAAATTTAATATTAGTGTTTTATTTATTTATTTTTTTAAATCTAAAGCCTTCATCTCAAGATTGTCATAGTTATTGTCATAATTAACTTATACCAGTTACTGAACTAGAGCACGATGGGTGTTAGAAGCTTGATATTATACTGTGGTTTAATACGAAGTTTGATATTATACTTAATTAGTAGACAGACATCCAGAATTTCAGTTTATGAGGTTTTCAAAGTACCTACTTCTGCGAAGAATGTAGAGCATGGGGCATTTGCCTCATCCCTCGTAAAACAAGTAAACCTATTTACAACACTTGATTTTTGCTGAAAATAAGATGCACACTCCAAAACTTTGAAGTACTGGTATTGGCTTTATTCAGCAAAGACGGAGCTGATATTCGGTCCACTTTACCACATAATTTTCTCACATATGTATTTGACTTGCTCCCCCCTCCCTAAAATAAATCCTGGCTTACATGGTGTACAGCCTTGAACATAATTCCTCGATGACGCGCCGAAGAACAGTACTTTCGCTTGCATGAATATTTCTGGAAATAGCAGTATGGAGATATTGAAGTGTTACAGGCATTTTTGAAGAGTCTATCTATTCTTCAGATAACCCCATAAAAAGTAATTACAGGGATTTCGATGAGGACTATAAGGGAACCGTTTCACACCATCGCTGTAGTGTCCAAAACAATGACCCGATCTCGAAACGTTGCTGGAAGGGAATCAAAGACTTCCGCAGTCAACACCACCTAAAGAGACTTCCGCAGTGCGATGTGGGCGTGCTTCATTTTGCATAAGCCACTAGTTTAGGTGCGAGCACAAAGTCATTCACCAATACGCGTCTTATAACTGGGCCCAATAAATGGTACTGTTGTGGGACCAAATGTTGTACTGAATAGATGTCTCAACACAACATTGCTTCGTAAAATTTCTCCACGATAAGCACGGGTTAGGGGAGTGAGAAGTGAAAGAAGACATAAAACCCCTTGCCACATAATTTTATAAACAGTTTGGATGCGCAGTTCGACCACAGTTTTTGGATGCGCAAGAATATAATGATTTGAGTTAATGACCACAGTGTGGTCGACATGCGCATCCAAGCTGTTTATAAAATTATATGTGGGCAAGAGGTTTTGTCTTCTTGCCTGGTATTGTATCCACAGTTTTTTTTCTATTTATTGAATGAGGAGTGCTTTTCCTTTGCTAAATTGGTCCATTGTAAGTCTACAGTAGTGATAATTCTACTTAAAATTCAGGTATAACCCGATTTTGAACCTATGAAATGACAATTTCTTTTCCATTATAAAATAATTGACATCTATAATGTGTGACTGTCTACGTTTCCGACATTGAGTTTTCGATTAAGAGAAATAAATTCCTTTCGATGAGGACAATGTTGCTAAGATATAAAATGCACGAAAATATTCAGACACTAACTTACGAGTATGAGTAAGTTATACCCATGGACAAACAAAAGCAAACTGCAAGTACGTTTTCTTTCGTTTTCGAAATACGTCTGCGAGGACGTTTTCAAATCATCTTCTCGTGTCAAGGCGCAGGAGAGTCGCGCGAAGGCATACTTCCCAAATATCTCTATATTTTAATTAAAAATAGAAAAGGGAAGGAAAAATTCCGTGACCTAGACTTCGCAAATCCTCCTTACCCTTAAACCATCGGAAATTCATGGGTCGCAAATCGGGATCCTTCCTACCCTTAAACTGCACAAGATTACAAAACATACTCTTTAGTCTACATTTTCAGATTTCATTCATCGAAAATTCACTAAGATGGACTTTCTGATCTTCGTAAACGCACTTCACGAAATATATTATTACAACACTTTATAAGAATTTCTCCATTAAGGATAGGATTTCTGCGTTTTCTTTAATGAAGTTCTATTTCACTAAACGACTTTTTATCAATGTCACTAATTAAAAAGTAGCCACCTTTAAGACTAATTACTCCCAATGTAGCTGTAAATGGATGAGAATAAATGTTTAGGTGTCTTATCTTTATAAATTAATAAATTTGACACACTTAGTCTCAAATAAATTATACGAAGAAAGCAAAATTTACGTTATTTCATTGCCGTTTTCAGCTATGCAAACTCGTACTTTTGTCTAGGGCCACAAATTTTCTAATATTTTTACCAATTTAATTTGTAGACCAAATAAAAGCCTGCGGGCAATACCGAATGTTCTGCAGACATCATAGATGATGACGACGTTAATAAATTAATGTTGTAAAGTGTAATACGAGAGAAACTTTTACTGTTCAAACTTGTATCGCTTATGTTGTATAATTTTTATTACGCCAGAATTAAGTACTCAACACATTCCGAGTTTAGAAAATGTTTATAAAACAAATAGAATGGCAACAAACCAAATTCAGTTTACAGTACCCCTGAATATATTTGCATTTGGAATATAACATTAAAAAAAAATTGTCTACAAAGAGATTAAGTTTCATTTTAAAAAGTATGATATAGAAAAATCGCCAGAAAAGAAAAGGCGTGATAACATTATTGATTTGCTAATGGAAATAGCAATTTCAGTAGCAATAGTCAGGATCACTACGGCAGAGGGGGCAATACTCTGGTGGCGTGGGAGTTGATCCATCCAGGTAGTCTGCCTCGTGTCCGAGACGATTGTAGGCTGACATGCCAGGTGTGAAAGTTGCTCTTGTGTTCTGTGGGGAGAAGAAAAACATAAGATGTATTTGCTTTAGGGTTCACTTTTTTAAGCTTCATTCAGACCGATAACACTGGTCGGCAAAAAAAAAAAAAGTCGGGAGCAAGACCTTTTTCATGTGATTTTAATTGACTTTAGTGTGCTGAATCCAAAGCTGTTTACAGATTGATTCTATCACGTCTAGTTTTCGAGAAATTCTTATTTAAATAAAATACTAATATTGACATATTAAATACGTCTTTATTATGAACTCTTACGCATGACATGACTTCTATGATATAAATTAAAATCTTAAATAAATTAAAATACTAATATAACATAAAAAAATAACTATTTGGTAGATCGCTTTCTTTTATAAGTTTTATCTGTTGTTTCACGATTGATTTCCCAGCAGAAATCAGCTATCATTGCTGGGGACCACTTGCCGTTATATCTTTTGTCCATGTGTATAATATCTTGGTGAAACCTCTCACCATGCTCATCAGACACGGCACCAAGATTTTCTGGGAAAAAATCTAAATGCGAATGCAAGAAGTGTATTTTTAATGACATGTTGCATCCGAGTTCTTGATATGAAGAAAGAAGTTCTTGTACCAGTTCTTTGTAATTTACAGCTCTTATATTTCCAAGAAAATTGTGACATATGTTTTCAAACGCTACCCATGCTCTTTTTTCTTTATTGACCAACTTAGATTTGAACAAATACCGCTGTCAGTATCGAAATGTAAACAATTGTAATGAAAACAAAAATTGCTTATAGCATCAAAACTAGACGTGCTAGATAAATTCTGATTACATATTTGGATTTAGCGCGTCGATATGTATTAATTCCACATATACATTGTTTTGCTCATATTTTGATACCGACCAGTGTAATTTTTGAATTAATGTGTACACATCAAGTGACAATAAACTTTAATAGACGATAATTAACAAACAATTATCATTTTATAATTTCCTTCAATCTGATTAATTTTCATAAAATCTGAAAAATCCCATTGGATTCATTTCAGAGTATATGTCACATGGGAAAGTGTCTTATGGGAAATTGGTGAAGAGTTTATTCTTCGAAATACCGAGATCTCGTCGACGCGGGATTATTCAAATTTGATTCCTTGTAAAAGGCCGACGTGGTCCCGATATCGGGCAATGGACATCGAGGGAGCCAGCATCGAGCCAGTGAACAGCGAGGGAGTTGGATAAGTGGAAGGTGGTCGGGTCTGCTGGATGTTTGTTTTGTGGCGTAGATAAGACTATTCATCATATAGTTTACCGCACAGTCCATCTGGGGTCGTCTCAAACAACATTACAAGCTGGTGAATTTTTCATTCCAGTTTGTTCGCTTCTTGTTTGATGATTTCACCAGAGAACCTTAAAGTTGGATCTAGCTATCCCGATTGCCTTTATCAACCGCTAATTGTGGTTTGCCCATCTGGTAGATCTATTAGGGTGAATCTTCCAGCTTCAATCGACTGGAGAAAGGCGGCACTCCAACTGAATTCCTTTCTCCTTTTGGAATAATTTCGACTAGGTTCCAAAAAAAATATATCTTTTGATTTTCAAATTATTTATACCTGAATTATGCTTCAACTTTTACATAGTCGAGGAGAATTAAATTACTTAAATCTTGAATTTTGAATCAAAATTGGAAGCAGAGTAGTAAAAATCCTGAAAACAAAAGCTGGCGCTTCAGACTATTTAGCTTTGACAAAGGAACGTCTCAATCCGAGACGTCAGCTTTTTTTTTTTTCAAGGTTTATACCATTCTTATATCCAATTTTGGTCAGCTTTATTCTCGTCTTCCTTTCCTTCTGCTTTGGTAATTTCTGTAAACAGTGAATACCAATATTCTATGCAAATTAAATTTAGAAATTAAATTTTAATATATCAGGGTTGCCCAAATGAAAAGTGGGCATGGTCTGGATATACCTTTATATAATACCTTTAGTTGAAACTTTAAAGTAATCAACATGTTTTTTGAGGTATTGGTCCCATCGTTTCCACAGCAGGTCAATTCCCTTGGCGTAGAAGGATCGTGGTTGTTTTTTGTAAAATTCTTTCACTGCATCCTTTACGTTTTCGTTCGAATTGAAACGTTTCCCTTGCAATGTCTTCTTGATCGGCCCAAAAATGTGGTAATCACATGGTGACAAGTCTCGGCTATAGGCAGGATGTTCCAAGACTTCCACCGGAATTTCTGTAACATCATGGTGGTTACACGGGAGACGTAGGGGCACGCATTGTCGTGCAGAAGGATCACCTGTTGTGAGAGTTTTTTGATTGAGTGCCGAAGTTTCATGAGAGTACTGCAGTACTGTGTAGAATTGATGGTGCATTTCTTTCGCAGAAAATCAATCAGCAGTAGCCCATGGTAGTCGAAAAAAAAGGTTAACATCACCGTCCTGGACGCATCCATTTTTACACCTCCTTCTTCTAACGTTCGTTGTTTACACTTTGCAATTTATGCACTCCGGTAAACGTCCTCGTTTCATCAAGTTTAATTAGCATAGAGATTCAGCATTTATAGTGAAAGCTTCTAGCGATAAGTTGCCTGCTACCTTAAATACATTTCATGGGTTGAGCGTTACGAATTTGGAGTGACGAGACGAATGTGACGATAAGTGGAATTGAGGTGTGATGGTCAGCTGGTAGAAGAGGAACATCATCCAGGTATGGAATGTGTATCTGGCTGGCTTTGGGGAGAATGGTAATGGCTTTAGGAACATCATCGAGGCAGATATCTCAACGAGTGACTCTTTAGTTATGGATGATGGAATGTGACTTGGGGCATATATTCGTTTCTATCTGAGCTGGGATTACAAAAAAAGTTACTAAAATGCATTTGAAATTTAAAAGCTCAATTTTAGTCTATATTTAAGATTTGAATTTTTTAAAATTTCATTTTGGGATAATTTTCGTGTAGCTTTTCCCCTTGGAAAAGGGTCCCTTCCTTTCAAAGTTTGTTGGGCCAATATTTTTTTTAGTTGATTTCAGTAATGGCATGGAAAACAAAAGAGGATCAAGAAAAGTGTGCCAAATCCATTGCCTCTTTGAAAAACTTCACCTCAACCTACAGGCACACATTGTTCTTGACTGAAATATCATAAAATCTCCTTACCATCTGGATTATAATTATGTGTATCTTTTCTTCTTCGCACAAGTTGAACAGCTTTAAAAAGTAAAGTTTAGCTAGTGTATCACGCACAAGTGGTGGGGAATTAAATCAGAATAAAGGTAACATTCATGTATACCTATTGTCAGATCTAGTTTCTTTCTAGCTTCTTCCATTTTAAATCCGAGTATCAAACGTAAAGCTTTGCCCTAAAGCTGATAACTGCTTCTTAACAAACATAAACTTTCAAAAATAATTAAGTTTTGGTTTCATATTATAATTGGGCAAATCTTCACAATATTTTATTTCTTAATTTTCAGTATCTCATCTATCCTAACAACACTACAAGAATTTTTGTATAAGTTTGCAAAGAAGAGTGGTCCCGCTCCCTCTTTTAGAAATGAAGTATTGCCACTGATGGATCTAAAAGTTTTAAGGATATTCATAGAACTCCTCGGAAATTCTGAGGAAGCGAATGAGAAAACAATAAAAACAAAGTACTTTGATAGTTTCTACTGGGATACGAAACTAAACTTTGAGAACCAGTGGTAAAGATTAGACAGAACCAACTACCTTAACAGTGAACTAATTGTAACCGGATTGGTTTAAGAATTATCTCCGCGGGTAATGAACGAAGTATCGGGGGTACGCACCTTGAGAGCAGCGAGGAGGTCCGAGTCGGTGGCATTTTTCCCTTTGACGGCTTCCCACACATAACTGACAAGTTGGCCGTTCACATAGCGGGTCAGTTTGCCATCGTCAAAGGAGTTCTTAAGACTGCCGTTCCAATGAACGAGGGACACCAGCACCGCATCGCCTTTCGACGTCAACCTTGAAACGGGAAAATAGTAAAGAAAAAAAAAATAAAAACAACAATGGTACAATTATAAGACTGAATTACACCCTGAAACGAATGATATCCATTTTTTTCAGTCAGTCTACCTGCCAAAGTATGGCACTACTCTATTGATGTCTCCGATGACAAACGGTTGATCAAGACTGTGAGCCTGGTCAGCTGACAATTTGAGACTCTTGGGGTTAACTCCAGCCGCTTCCGCCTACGAAGAGTTCATTTTTAAAATACATGTCTTTAATGAACTTGGCAATTTTTTATGAAGTAAGAGTTGACTGACCTCGGCCCGAGTATGATATTTCATATAAGGGTAGACAATGTCGATAATGTTAGAAGGGACGCCCATATTGACCAACTGTTGACGGGTCCACTGTCCCAGATCGATGCCGGTTGCAATGGTGATGCCCGAGTAGGCGGTCGGAATGTAGCCCACCAAACAGAAGCCTTCCATAGCTTTCAAGTGACCATAGATCTCGTCGTAAGGGACTGAAAAAACATACGAGTACATATTAAGAAAGACATCATCGTTAATAATACTAGAGAATTTAATAGGCAACTCTAAATTTGCTTCAGTATAACAGCTGGGGGTTCCATAAGAGCCTTTTCTTTCGCTCTTTACTTTTTATTATTAAATACTATTAATGTATGTATGTATTTACAAGTATGTATATTTGACCGGAATCTCCTCCTAAACGGCTGGAAATATGTGTCATTCAAGTCATGATGGTTAGCTTAGTCCGTATGATGATTTTGTAATTTCATTAAAAAAATTAAATTTCTAAAATTCAATTTAATTTTCAATATTACGTGCAATTCTATGGCATATTGTCTTGTTCTAGTAATTTTGTGATGCCGTTGTTGGCATAGCCATGTGCGTTTCTTGGGGATTGAGGCATGGACAAGTAGCAGCAGTAAATGCAAACAAAGAGCAATTGTTTGTTAAATTAGCAAAACAAAGCATTTGTTAAGAATAGACAATGGTTTCCGTCATTACTGGAATATGCAGGGTGATTACAAAAGAACTTCACACTTTTAAAAATTTATTACATCAAAGCTATTCAGAATATAGATACACCACATACGGATTCTTAAAGAAAAACTTTTGAAGTTTATTGTGACACAGTTAAAGATGTTCAATATGCCCCCCTGTAGTCGAATTCGTCCCAAACCCGCATTAACATGTCTCCATCAATCCCACGTATCGCTACCGTAATGCGTTCTTTCAGCTCGTCTAGGTCACGGGGAAGGGGTAGGGTGAAGACCTTGTCCTTTACACACCCCCCAAAAAAAGAAATCACAGCGGTGGATTGGTCGAGCAAACAATTACCTGGAACTTGCAAAGTGGCCACTGCGGAGCCCCGACCTCACACCTTGTGATTTCTTTTTATGGGGGTGTGTAAAGGACAAGGTCTTCACCCTACTCCTTCCCCGTGACCTAGACGAGCTGAAAGAACGCATTACGGTAGCGATACGTGGGATTGATGGAGACATGTTAATGCGGGTTTGGGACGAATTCTACTACAGGGGGGCATATTGAACATCTTTAACTGTGTCACAATAAACTTCAAAAGTTTTTCTTTAAGAATCCGTATGTGGTGTGTCTATATTCTGAATAGCTTTGATGTAATAAATTTTTAAAAGTGCGAAGTTCTTTTGTAATCACCCTGTATTATTGATGTGCTGAAGCCAAGGGCCTACGGTGAAAAAATAATGTTTTCAATTTTTCATTGCTCGAAAGTACGAGTTTACATACATACAAATATTAGTTTTTTAATTATTGTGGCATTCGGGGAATTAATTACCGAATTAAACAGTCTTTATTTGACTCCCATAGATGAATTCAAATCATAATTTAAATGTAAATCAATTTCTGATTGTTACAATGCCATTGTTTTCCATTACTTGCAATAACAATTTAAACAACGTCGTTAATGTTATAAATCAAATGGCCCAGTTTCCCTCGATCAAAAATTTGACCATAAATAATTTTTCTGGTTTTTTATTGCCCAATGAAAATAAAGTATGACATCAAGGAATTACCTCTTCTCGATTTATTGCATTTCAAACCATTGAAGCATTAATTATGCTTATCTGGTCTAGTCTCTGAAATCTTCAGATAGTTATTCAGTTTTATCATAAAACGTAGAATATGAGGTCGAATTATTGTTTACAAGCTTAGTCAGTCTCCGGATCACTTGCAAAATATACTGTCGTGCCAAGAAATATAAAGCACGAAATACAGCGTATAAAGCTTTAAAATCATCCGATCTTTCTAATGACTTTTATTCTTTAGCGAGATAGCAAATAATAGTAGTTCCGCTACCCCCACAACGAAGACTCCATTGGGACAATTTGGCCCAAACTTCACAGTTATGTAATTCTTGCCTAGAGGAATCAAAATTTCACTCCTTTACATATCTCTATACTATATACGTAGATAGATGGACCCCTCTAACTCTCATCCGGTAACTTTGAGCGCAGTGTCCAATAGAAATCAAGCTAAATAGTGGAGTAGGACATGTCCATAATAAGCTACATTCCGAATTTCCATCTTACACATCAAAAAATGTAGAAAACATGACGGGGACAGACGTAAATGGTAAATAAGTAAAAGGAGTAAGTCGGAAATCCAAGCACGATGTACATCATTTACAGGTGTTACAGGTTTGTGGGATTGGATTTCCGGTTCTCTCCTTTCACTTATTTTAAGTACCCACTAAATTTTTGTTTCACCTCTTCTTACTAACTATAAAGTGAAACACGGTAAAAACCAATAATATTCTTCTAATACTTAATTATTTTAATATTAAGAAATGCAATAAAGAGTGTGGGTACTTACATAAGTGAAGTCGAAAGAACTGGAACAACACTTCCCACAAAAACATTCGTGCCTATTAAATGTTTTTATGGGAAGTGGTGTTCCAGTTCTTTCGATTTCAATTTATCATTCTTTAATAATTTGAAGCACAAACAGTCGTTATTTAATTTTTTTCTTTGTGATAATTGCTAGATAAGTTTCTTTTTTTTTAGTTTTTAACATATTGATCTTTGATTCCATGCTTATTTTCAGTAGTTTTCGATCTATACTCTGTTCAATAAAAGAAAAAACTGGGCGTGGTGCCTAGTATATACATCATTCTCAATTATTTTTATTTACATTTTTTCGTGTTTACTTTTCTTATTGGGAGAGGATAATCCTAGATTCGTTCCAGATTATAATATTAAATTCTATAAACACTAATAATAATCTTTAGTCATTACCGGCTGAATTCAAGGTGAAAGTCAACGACAAGAGAACAACTTTCAAGGTGAGGGTTCGATGATCATTCTTACTCATCGCCATAGCTGTACAAACTGGAAACTGTTGAAGGTGAAAATGCACTTCAACTTTAAATGAGTTTGTTGCATCCGCCCAAGTGAAGGAAGTGAACGGGGAATTGCTGTCAGAAATTTGCTTGGGAAATCCCGAGCCGTTTGAATTCGTGGAAGTGAATCACGGTGGTCGGCTAGGTCAATATGTTTTCGGTTGCTTAGCGCAGATTATCATAATTATCAAAGTATGACATTTAAATGAGTTAAGACTCGAAAATAAATAATTTTAGAGAAAATATTTTCAACAAAAGTTAGTAGTCTCGCAACCTCAAAATTACAACGGCAACTTGCTCTCTCTATAAAATGAAATAAATTTTGTTTAAAACCATTTTAATGCGTTGTTTTCGAAATATTTAAGCCTAACCATGTTAATGCCTCAAATCATCAATTTTCAAATAAACTGGTCTCCATAAATTAAGGGATTTTTAGTTTGGTTTGGTTTGGTTTATTTGGTATTAACGTCCTTTTCAACTGCTATGGTCATTTCAGGGGCCGCAAATTTTGCCTCGCAAGGGTTCTTTAACGTGCAGCCGGCAAACGACTACACGGGACCAACGGCTTTACTTCCCTTCCGAAGGAAGTGCGTGATCTCAGGATTTTCCCCCTGAAAAAATCCTCGTCGTCCTCGGCCGGGATCGAACCCGCGTCCTCGGGCATCAGAGGCGATCACGAAACCACTGAGCCACCGAGGCCGATAAGGGATTTTTAAGAATAAATTGTTCTGGTTATCCGATCGGGATCAAACTTGGTAGCGGGATGCAGGTCTTCCCTAAACCATCCCAACCCCAAAAATAAAAATGGTAAACTCTTTCTGTCAAATTAATCTAAAAAGCCAAGAACACTTCTGTAGTAGTAGTTCGGGCCACTACAATTGCGGCACAGAAAACGACTTGTATGACACTAACTGACTGAGTATCAATTACACTGGCCAACAAAATTTAAGATTTTTCTTGTAACAAAATGAAAGTGGGTGATTTTTGGTAGTATTTTTTCTGCTGATTACGAATATAATTTTTAAATTTCTCTAGCACGCACAGCTTTCTTGTTTTACAATGAAACATTTTTAAATCATTCAGTGTTTGGGAGCCTGGTAAATTTCCTTGCGGCCCCAAAATATGGATAGTTTAACAATGCAGACGCTTCTCTTCACACCCATTACTTTAACATAGAAGTCTCATAGTGCATAACTTGGGAACGTGACGTGATACAAAAAATCTAAAAGCAGATTCGGATTCTACATACAAATTGCTACTAAGAACACTATGTGTTGTCTTAGTTACAAAATGTGTGTTCACTAGTGTTATTAGCAATGGATACATCGTGTAAATGGCCGACGCTATAGCAGAGAATATCCACGCATCTTCACATCCCCGGCAAGACCGCTATCTGGTGCTAACGGCCGAAGCATGGTAAGCAACATGCACCATGGACAGAGGTATAATGGAGCCACGTCATGTTTCCCGATGAGTTCGGATACAGTCTAGGATGTGGTTTACGACGGATCCACGTCTGGAAAGAGCCGGAAGCACGGCCATCCTGACCATATCGTCGAACGAGATCGGTTTGGTGTGTGGCAAGGTGATGATGGGCTTTCATACACCAGTCCACATCTTCGACAGGCAATCCGTGCGTTTTACCTGTAACTGTCTAGGTATGCCAGGCAATGTCCTTCTTCAGTAGCTGCGGAATTGACACGATTTATTTCTACGAGGATTCTTTAATAGAAACACGTTTAGAGGCTGAGAAGCAGTTTTTATTCAAAGAATTAAAAGAAATCTCCATGAACATTAAGGCATGAGCCCCATACCAGAGTTTTTGGCGTGGACAACAGCACCCGTTCGCATATGGCTCTGGCAGACGAGTATCTGCAATATGACGACAAACATCGTCTACATCGACAATAGGAGTAGCCTACACGTTCCCAAGATCTAGTTCCAATTGAACATACATGGGGTGCTCTGAGGAAACGTGTTGCTGGACGCATTCCACCACCACGAAGGCTACACCACCTGACAATAGCGTTGTTTGGAGAGTGGGATGCAATCCCATAAAACTTGCTAGATACTCTGGTGCATATGAAAAAGACCCCAGCACTTTGCTCTGAATGCTCTTTATCTCATCCTCAAACAACTGGATGGTACTCCAGGTCGTCTATACCTCGTGAGGTTTTGGAATTTTCATTTCTTCTATCAGCAACAGTTGCTGCGTCTTTATTTTTTGATTTTCTTGTGTTGGGATGGTTTTAGGAAGACCTTCTATACCCCTCCCCCCCCACGAAGTTAGTACTGATTGGACAGCCATAGCAGTTCATTCCTGAAAAACCCTTAATTTATTGACACTAATGTACATATGCCTAAAAATTAATAATAGTATTGATTTCGAATAATATGCACCTCCTATAAGTCAGCAGTTAGTGAACGTGACTCAACGACAGTAATAATCATTTGTATGCAAATATGAAATGCGTGCGCAGTTAGAAGCGAGCTGCTCTCTCTTTATTCCTTTTTTTTCCATCAAGCTCTGGGAAATCGCGTTTATTGCCGTCACCTCATCGTAGCAACTAATTTTGTTTTTCACGAATTTTATCGTGTTTCCTCAGAAACGCTCGAGATGCAAATGAGTTGCAGGCAAAATCAATAAAAAGCTGTTAAACCTGTCAATCTGTAGACGAAGGACACGTTGACAGATGCTTCAGCAGAAGTCGTTTATCTACAACGTCGGCAAAAGACGATAGATATCTGACTAAAAGTATAACGCAACCACAAGAGTACCGCAGCAGAGCTTATTTGCTGTAACAGTAACTGTTATATCCATAAGAGACTGAATGTTATTCGACCTTTGCTTTGTTCACTCCCCTAATTCCTGCACATTGGAAGCCCGATTGCGCTGGTGCTTGGAGCATCATCATTGGAGTCGCCAGCAGTACGCTAACGTTTTGTTCACAGATGAATCTCGATTTAGCCTATCGAACGATTCACGACATTAGCACATCCTCAGGACACCAGGAACACAGTACATATGGGAAAATATGGTTACAAGAGGCTCGTTGGAAAGAAATTATGCTAGGACCCACATCCGTCTCACGTATTCGACAGAGGGACTGTGACTGTTGTGTTAGTTATACCTGGGTGATATCCTACATCAATACTCCAAATACCAAGTGATTTTCGTCTCTTGAAGGATAATGACCATGTAGGTACATCGAGCCGACCTAGTAAACGACTACCAAGAAACATGGCATGTTGTACGACAAGGTTTATCACATTTTGGCCGGCAAAATCACTTGATCTCCATGCCTACGACATGTTGTGATGGCTTTTAGCTCTAATGCATCCCACACAATACGATAAGACGTGATCTCCTGCACGAATGAGACTCCTTGCCACAGAACCTCTGGACAGCCTTGTGGAATGTATGCCTGCACTAGAGCCAGAGACCCTCACATCCCTATGGTTTTAATGCGTCTAACTTTTTTTTTCGCAATACTAAAACCCTTCCATGTGTTGTTCGAGGCACTTTTTCTTTGCGTTCCACCACAGTGAGTGGTTTTTCTTTCATTCACCGTTTCAGTTTGTATTATCTTTAATTATTGGACATGTTTAGATTTACCCCCTTCAATTTGACTGTCACATGCACGTGTTTCAAGTTTCAAATAACAAATCATTCAATTTAAGATTAATGCACAAAATCCAAAGTTAATTGTACGTCTTTATGAATAGGAAATCAATGCATATCTAAGTACTTTTTATTACACTTTTTGATTAGAGTATAGTACAATTCATTAGTTAAAAGCAGTATTCCTTTTTCCCTTGTTTACAGAAGAGGCAGTAGGGTGGCGGGGTAGGAACAGATCCGTCTAGGTAGGCGATCTCGTTACCCAGGCGATTGTAGCCCGTGCTTCCGGATTTGTGGGTCGCTCGCGTATTCTGAAAAACAAATCAAAGGTCAAAACACTGGATTAATGAGACTACCAAAATAGAGTAGCAAAACATTCGTGATAGGTTTGTTCCAGTACAAAATGTTTCAATGGAATTAACATGTTTTCCCAAGAGGCAAACTGTTTCAAAAATTGGAAATTATAGAGAGAAGATAGAGGATTGATGAGAAAAGTAATCAAGGAGTTGGCATATGAAAGAGCGGCTGGATAAACTGCCAATAAACAAGATTTATAACCCATCCTGTTTTTGTTCCCGTTTTCTTATATCATTATTTTTGTTCTTTTTTATGAGAAAAATAATTCTAAAAGCTATCCCCGTCCCGCGTACAATAAGAAAATCTGAGTGAATTCGTTTCTTGAATAATACAGGGACAAGGAAGGTCGTCAATTTAAATTTAGCACGTGCAATAATAATAAAAGATGCTTGCGACAGAAAGTTTCTAAATCCTGCAGCGCCTCACTAGAATTCTAGCTTCTCGTTCACCTGCTTCCATGCGTTTATCAACGTTAATTGACTCATTTGCTTGCTAATAGCATTAGCGGAAGTCAAGACTTAGGTATCGCGTCAAAACAAATTATTCTAGTAACATTTTCATTAAACCTTTGAATTTTATCCTTTCGAAGATATTAATCAATAATTTGTTCATTTACACACAAATCAATATATTTTTCTTTAATAGATCGGTAATAATTGTCTGCAAATAAGCGCATAGGGAAATGCTACTAGTCGTCCCGTTCCGAAACGTCCTTTGCTTCTCAATAATGCAACGTAGTTAATAAAACCGAATTATGGCACAAAATTCAAATTTTGATTTTTCACCCATCCCTCTCCTTCGCTATTCCTTTGGGAGAACATTTATCTCGAAATTTTTCACTTATCTAGAATACCAAATACATTTTTAGAATGCAGAAAACGAAAATCGTGGCTACCTTGAGGGCGGTGAGGAGAGCGTTGTCGGTGGCTGTCTTGTCTTTGACGGCGTCCCATACGTAGCTCACCACTTTACCATTGACGGTGCGAGACAATTTGCCGTCATCCTTCGAATTCTTGAGTCTCCCATTCCAGTGGCGTAAGGACACGAGCACGGCCTGTCCCTTGGCACTCAACCTGATTGGAAGATAAACGATAGTGTAAAATTGTCTTCACCATTAACAAATCTCTTCCATTACTGTGATCAACTAAAATGACTTATTACTAGCTAGCACAAGTCATCTTAGATATGGCTAAAAATTTTGCGTTAATCAAATTTATGATATCTATTAACTAGTTTCCCTTTATAGATGTACATGATAGCCGAAATACCTGCCGAAGTACGGTTTAAGTGCCTTGATGCCCTCCTCCGTGAAAGGTTTGTCCAGTCGACTCGCTTCGTCCTTGGTCAGCACAAGGTCCTTTTCGTTCAGACCAGCATTGTGCACCTGAACCAGGTAAAGGATGAACAAAAAAAAAAATGGAACATCAAGAAATGGATATAATATTCTACAACTTTAAACTAGCTACTGAATCTATTAGGTGAAAATAAGGCAAAGGGCGCCATGCTTTGTCCTTACCGCACTTCTTGTCTTGTAGCCGATATATTTTTTGAGTTTGGCGAGAACGTCGCTGGGCACTCCCATCGATTGCAATTTGCTGGCTGTCCATTGTCCGAGGTCGACACCCGTCGCAATGGTGACTCCTGATCCCGCCGTCGGTATATAGCCTCGCACACAAAACGATTCCATGTGTTGCAGGTGGCTGTAGATCTCATTGTAGGCATCTATTTACGTAAGAAGAAAAAAAAATACATAGTAAGTTGATGGTTTCAACAGAACACAGATTTGCCATTTCAAAAGGTAAATCTTCTTACCTGATGAAATCAAAACGGCCAGCGAAACGAAGAGAAGCAGGCGCAACATTTTTATCTTAGACCTTTACCTTTCTTCTTCCTCGGCTGACTCGGGACGAAGGCAATGACTCGAAACATTCCGTTCTTTATTTTTTATATACACAATTATTCCTCCCTCCCTTCCTTTCTTCGTTTTACGACGACGGAAATCCCTAAGCACGTGACTTTTCCAATTCCAAGGTTGCTCACGTAGCTCTTTTTATAGAATACTTAGAAGAGGAAAATTTTTCGCCATGCGCTTTAAAATCGATACACCTAGATAAATAAAATTCCTAATTTAACACGGAAATAAAACAAAAATAAATATTCTTCCTGTAAAACAGAAAATATGGCACCCAGCATATTTAGAGATGAGCATCCTTTCCCTTTCATAGCAATTTAATCGTTATTTTTTCTTCGAAAGTGAGACGGCAATAACGCAAGCTGATCCGTAAAAATTGCTTCATTAATTCTATGCACATTGGATCCTCTTCATATCCAATTGTCCATCTCACTGCTCAAAAGGAAAAACCTAAATACAACAAAGCTTCTCTTTCTTTTTAGTACCATGTTCCTCAATAATCCTAGATGGTAGTTGATTCTTAGAAATTCGTCGTTACCTGTTGAAATTTCTCGAAAGCCCAATGGTCAAACGAACAAATAGACAAATAAAAACGGCAACAACATTATTTTCTCCCTTTTATTTGTCCTATAAGAGTACCATATCAAAGGCATTTAAATAATTGGGTAAAAAAAAAAAAAGCCATTAGATCTTTATTTTTTAATTCATTATTTTAGCTATTGTGAACTTTTTTTACGGCCATAGCCCCCTTTGTTCTTTTCTCAACTTTCAAAAATGGCAATCTCTTAGGCTAGGTTAGGTTAACATCTTTACTTCGCACTATTGTTATGATTTTCGTAAACATATTTAACCTCTCAATCATTTCATCTCGTCAGTCTTCGTGGTCGCGAAGGGGGTAAGAGGAGCTCGCCCCATGTTGAAAATGGCGGCCCAATTAAATAATTACAGCAAAGTTCTTTCTGAAAATTTGAGGAATGGAAAGGAACGAGATGGCGGAAGACCAAGACTTTCTCGTTATTACTTGTTCCGTTAGAAATTTCAAGGAACTGCTAGAAAATCCGAAGAAAATGAACAGTTTTGTGGATTTCTTTCCTTTTTTTCTCCATGGTGATTTAAAAATATGATTAGTTAAAAATCAAGTATTGAAAATTATTAACCTCTCCCTCCTATCCTCTCATTTAAGTTATGAAAGCCCAAAAACTGAGCGAAGAAAAAATATAAAAAAGTTAAAAAAAATAATAATAATAAATATTATATTTTAAAAATATTTAATGATCTTGTGAGAAAGCGAGAAATGGTATCCGAAACAACAAATTGTTTTTAAAATTTTAAAACGAGAATCTAGAATACAAATGGCTACAAGTCTAGAGAAATTCCAAAAGAAATTGTAAAGAGTGTCAGAAAAAACAACGGATATATTAATCAAAAATAATTGATCTAGTTTATGCATTAACTATGTTTATTATGTTGTTAACGCGTTCCTATTTTCACCATCACCAGAGATAGACTGTACAAGGAACAAGGAAACTATACAGTTTTGGGAGGGGACAGTTAGATGGTTAGCATCGGCTCGCGGTCTGTGTTTCTGATTGGTCGGCAATAGTGTTGGCAATGGGATAGGGCAACACCACCTCCATTTCACCGAGAGGGCTAGGGCGTAGGCTTTCTAGTTCTCGAGTCCACCTGGTCGTGGGTTCGAAACCTGCCGTGGGCATGGGAGTTTGTGTTTGTCCCGGGCTGCGTACAGATATAACTTGTGTAAAAGGCGCAAAATGACCTTAGTAGTCGACGCCAAAATTTCTAATAATAAACCATCATTTAGGGGAAATGAATCTGTTACATATGTGAGAATTCCCCTTCCCTAACCAAGGAAGAAATAGGGTCTCTAAATATAATCTGTCGTACATTTATTTAATAGTGTAGCTCTTAAATTATTATTATTTTTTTTATATCATTTTTATAATGTAGGTAGTGGCGACATAGATTTCTGGTTTTTGGTTTTGACAGTAACGCATATTACTCCAACACGGAGCACGTACGTATTTGCGTTGCTCTATGCCACTCTTAGCTCATTGTCAATTCAATTTATTCCATATTCGAAACTTTAGAAAAACTCTAATTATAATGTGTCATTAGTATTACCACTTCAAATGTTCTAAGCTTAAGTTCACTACCACTAGCCATGCCCTACCCCATGCCCTATTCTTCTATTTTTCTATCCCACTCACAACTCTACTGCCGACCAATCACGAATCAGAAACGCAGGCCTCGCACCGAGGCTAATATCTAAATGCCCCCTCCCAAAAATTTGTATGTTATATTAATAATAATAATAATAATAATAATAATAATAATAATAATAATAATAATAATAACAATAACAACCATCCAACACGTCATATCCAGTTGCAAAATAACTCACGCAGACAGATTATTTACACAGACTTAACCAGCTAGCCAACATCGTACATCAACATCTAGCTAAGATACACAAGCTTAGGGACCTCCACACTCCATACTATAAATATATCCCAGACACTGTCTTAGAGAACACCACACACAAACTATATTTTGACAAAACTATCCTCATAACAGACCAGACATTACACTAGTAGATAAGCAAAACAAAGTGGCCTACATAATTGATGTCACCATCCCCAACACATACAATTTTCAAAAGACATACACTGACAAAATCACTAAATACAGGGTGATTCAAATCGTGTGTAAAACAATTTAAGGAGGTATTATAGAGGTCAAAGTAAACACAAAAAGTCCTATTAACATGGGTCCAATTTTTATTTCTTTTCAATTTTCAAGAAATGTTCAAAGTGGCCTCCTTGAGCCTGAATGCAAACATTGCATCGTCGAATAAGTGACTCGTATACGTTTGTCATTACCTCATGATCACGTCTAATTTCGTCAGCCGATGCTATTATTTCCTGGAAAACAGACTGCATGAACTCTTGCAAGATACACCTCTTGCAATCCGTCAACAGATGTGGTTCCAACACGATGGGGCCCCTCCTCATTTTGGTAGAGTTGCTACTGAATGGCTTAACATGCACTTCCCTAACAAATGGATTGGGTGCAATGGGCCCATAGCATGGCCACCTCGCTCACCGGACCTTAATCCACTGGATTACTATTTGTGGGGACATTTGAAACAAATGGTGTACAGTGTCCAGATAGACACACGGGCACAATTTAAATCCGCACTTATACAAAATCTTACAGAAAGCCATAATTCTAAACACATGCCACATTGTCAGGAAACTCCTACACCCAAATATCAATACTCCCACGAGCGCGTTATTTTTTCCATTCCTTGCATTTGAGTCCCTTGGGCTTGGCCCTCTCTTGGGTCCGCCTGTGGGACTTGACTTCCGGACTTGATCCGAGTTTGGTTCCCCCAAACAACGATAATAATAATATTTATTAAAATATACCCAATGGGGTAATACATGTAAAAATTACAGAAATAGTAATTATAAATTACATAGTCAAAATATGTTCCTTAAACAATCCTTCAAAATGCAAACTTTTAAACTTACAAGTACATTTTTTACAAAAAAAATAAAAACTCTTCTTATTCTTAAAGACAAATCATTCCATGACTGCAAAGCATTAACAAGGAAATACCTCACTACATTACAATTAGCAGGCAAAGTAAATTTTAAAAATCTTTGAGAACGAATATCTGGATTAAGTATAGGCATTTGAGATATATGAGAACCAACATTGCTATTAACATCAAAAACACACATACCTTATTGCTTATACAGGACCTTATTGTGTGTTTTTTAACATACAGGGTGTTTACGAACTCTGTGTACAAACTTTTAGGGTTGGCAGAGGACTTCATTTTGAATTAATGTTGCCAATAAACTGGGGGTCGCAAATGAATCCTTGCATAAAAACTTGTCAAACTTCATACACACAACAGAGTTGCTTGAGAAGGTTCCCTTGGCTGTCCGAAGAATCATGAGGTTCCAACACGACGGAACACCAGCCCATTTCAGTACACCTGTACGTTTCATGATCGATGGATTGGTTGAGGACCTGTTGCATGGCCACCTCGATTGAAGAATGTGGTGTACGGTATTCATGTGGATTCGGAAGAGGAGCTGGTAGCGCGAAATGTGCCTGCAAGTGACCATGTAAGAGATACTGCAGGGATTTTTGACCGCGTCAGAAATTCAATGACAAGACGCTGTGGGTCATGCATTGCTGCTCATGGTCAACAGTTTGAACATCTTTAGTAATTTTACAAACATGTAGTGTTTGGTTATTAAAAAAGTTGTGACCATCAGTATCAAGTTTTCTATTTTCTCCGTTTTCTGGAAATACATTAACGAGAGAGACAGTATTATGAGGAAGTCTCACAAGTCAGACAGCCGTTGTATGTATGATGTTGAACAATTTTTTTATGTATCAAGGATTCATTTGCGACCCCCAGTTTATTGGCAAAATGTATTCAAAATAAGGTCTTCTACCACCCCCAAAAGTTTATACATAGAGCTTGTAAACACCCCGTACAGTTTCCTTGTTCCTTGTCCAGTCTAGCTCTGATGATAGTGAAAACCGAAACACCTTACCAACATAATACACACAGTTATTGCATAAACCGAATCAATTATTATTTGCATTATGCAAAGCAATAACGGACCCATCTCTATCAATAAATAAATGTTTTATTTATCTGCAAACTAAAATATGCTTTATTTATACGAAGCATTCATTTTGTATAAATAAACACACAATGACTAAAATATAACTGGTACATTCACAGAATAGATTATAGGAAGACGAAAAGGAAGATGAGCTAATGGGATATACGAGAACCATTCAAAGAGTAATAAAACGGGTGAACTATTACTATTAGTCGAAAATATTTATGTGAGAAATATCCTTGACTGTATGCGGGACGGCGACGCAGGGCTTTCAAATATCATTGAGGATAAAAAGGTTCCCCAGATGATACTTATTGTTAGAACCAATTGGTTTCCACCCACAGGAAAAATTAATCTAGCTTGAAAAACGTTTCGTTGATGCGAATAGCAAAGCTTGATGAATTACGAGTAATCAATTATGACCTATTATCCAAACGACGCCACAGCTTAGAAAGAAAAAAAAAAAACTTTCCCCATACTTGCTCCCAAAATAGTGAACAGCTGGCAAGGCAAGGAAGGTTAAGTTCAGTAAACTGCTTGGCATTTTGTATCATAGAGTGCTGCTGCCCTTCAGAAGTCTGCGTTTAAATAGCAATATTATAAATGAATATATGCAAATTACCAGAACATTCGGGAGAAAATGTTTCATGAAGATCGAAATTCCTTAAACACATCTAGACATATCATACAGTATGTCAACCTGATTTTATGTAGGATTGAGCTTAGTGCTTTGTGACTTGGCAGTTTCCTGAAATAAATAAATCAAAGTAGACTGTTTTGAATCGGATACAGCCTGTGTTAAGACCGCGTATGCGAAACTGAAGAGAATCTAGAAATACACTGCCCAGCCACTATCCCCAAGAATGGTTTGTCCAAGACGAGGAACGCCATGTGGCCAAGAATTAAATGAACAGCTGAGGTTGGCGTACAATTAAAACCCCCCTGTTCTTCTCGGCTGGTCAGTTCTCGGTGTTTTGCAGTTCTGACTTTGCCGACGATGTGGAGAAATAACGATGGCTTTCCTCCAAGTCAGTGGTATTTGTTCGAGATGAATGAACGAAGTCGATACAGCAGGATATCTCTCCATTCCAATCACAGTTGGTGAGATTCGCATTCAGTAGTGCTAATTCCTCTTCAGTAATCGAAGCTAAAAAAAAAAAAAAAGCTTCCGAGGGAAATTGTCTGATCCTAATTTTGAGAAATATATTACATATGTGGAACATATCATTTCAAGCGAGTCTTTGTTATTTGTTATATTCGTTCGGAAGTGTAAACATGTGAACGTATCATACTGTTATCCGTGGTCTAAGCGGCAACATCTACATTTGACTTGAAGCCATCAGACGAGTTATACACAGTTATTTCACGTTATCGTATTCCTATCGGTTTATTTGTATTCGTTATGTTTCGTCGTCATCTTCATCTATTTCCATCAATCTTTGCATTACAAAAAAGTCCAAATTCTGATTTATATTTTATTGAAAATACCTTCTATGTTGATTTGTCTGAATACCTGCTATCTGTTCGTTTATAGAGTGTAAGAAAGAGCACGACTAGCACGAATAGCAAATGCACTGATAAAAAATATCTACGTCAGCAAAACATAAATTATTATTTGTATTTTTTATATCAAATAAGGTCATCTGAATATACGGAATACAGAGTAAGTGACGAGAAAGCGACTTGTTTATCTAGTGTATGTGCTTATCAAAAGATGATGGATGTGCTTTAAGTGTCGCGAATATCACATGAGATGAAAAGCTCATGTCTGTCAGGTGTTTCAGTTTGCTCATTCCCTCATAGTGCAATTGGCGACACCTTCGACTTCTGGCGGTAAACAATTCAGAAATAGAGAACTGACACGCAATCTTTCTCTTGATTTTGCATTTTTTGATGTCGAATGCAATAAATTCACCATTTTATTAAAGTTTCTTTAAAATGCATACTCGATGAGTTTTGTAAAACACGCGAGGACCAAACAAATGCTGATCAGGATATGTACGTGGGCTTATTTCTTTAATCATCCGTTTTATAGTATCATATGAACTGCCAGCAACAACGAATTTTTTTATAAATTCGCGTCATCAAATGTTGCCTTCTTTATTTGAACCTCGTCGTGCTTTATAAATTTTTTATCATTATGAATGTTGTATTCTCAATCTAAACACTTAGATAGGATAGAAAAGCTTGAAATTTCACCTCTTTATTTTGTAAATAACCAAGCAATTCATATCAGGGAAAGATAATGAAAAATAATACACAAAAGGGAGTTCGTTTCAATTTCTTCATCTCTAAATAGATAATTTTTCTAGTACTCTGCGCACAAAGATAGCAGAAATAGAAGATAGATTACTTAAGGATATAGGCACCCGAACGATGAGAAACTAATTCCAACATGCGCGCATGGAAGAAGGAAATAAAGAAGTTATCTCCTTCTTCCATGCATGCGCGCCACTGTGTTAAAATTTGAAACTAGAGCCGGGAGATTAATCAAGCCATGGCCCCCTCTAACTACAGAGTTAGAGGGGGCCATGATCAAGCCACAGATTACCGAGTAGACAGATAGACATTAAAGGATGTAAGCGGTTGCGCCTAAAGCTCAAGCAATGATGTGAATAAAAAACTGGATTGCGCGCGTGAAGCTATCTCCCATTCAGCCGGTGCGTACAGGAGTTTCCTCGACAAAAGTAGTCGAGCGATCTGAATTGTGGGAGAAGAACCCCTTTGCCCACATGTGGGATAGTGATAGCTACCCGATTTGAAGATAATATTAGTAGAAAATTAAATTATTTTTTCACACATTTATCACAATAACAAAATATTGGTTTGTGCTAATGCTTATCTTTTATTTAATAACATGAAAATAGTTTATTTAAATAATATTTTATTTTTTTCTAACACTATAATTCAGTAATCTTTATTCGCAGGTTCGGGATTATCTGAACAAAAACTTAGAACCAAATTTAGAATTTAAGTTTTGTAGGTAAATATTTTGTGATAATACATCGTGGAGAAAATAATTAAATAATTCATGCTTAGTAGTACACTAGAGTCCCGATTATCCAAGACAAACGGGCGGATCGCGTATCGGATAACCGAAAACGTCGGATAAAACGGAACTTAAAGAAACCCTTAATTCTTCAATTATTGAATTATATATTATTTGTGAGGATATATTATGTATAATTGAAACATAAATGTTTCAGATGATTTACATTCTACTCAATTAACGAAAAATTAATTACCATGTTTTTAAATTTTAGATTTAAAACTTATTCAAAAACTTTATCAAATGAAGCGAAACAAACCCAAGTATGAATGAGAAATAAATTGACAAAAATTATAACATTCGCCAATGTGTAAATTACTTCAATTTATTTTGTTTAAATAAAAGATATTAATTTAGATTCATTGTATTAGATTATTGTATAATTATAAAATGAAATTAACTCGCACGAGGCTCATAGAAATTCGAGTCCGAACTCGAGATCACGCCAAATATTAATAAATTATATAATTAAATTTTTTTTATCTCTCTCTGCCTCTCTATTTGTGGCAACAGTGGGTTAATTCAATCATAATTCGCTAATTATTTAGTGAATTGATGACAATACTTAAAGTCAAATAAGTAATACCTGTTTGCTAAATTAGAATTTAAAAAAAAATTATTTATTTATTTAAGTATTAGAATTACAATGGTACCCAACCAAGACCTGTATGGTCTATGACCGACGAGTTGGGACTTGGTGGGTGTTATAAGTTCAAATATACAGAGTAAATACAAATACTTCGGTTAATAGGTTAATTAAACAATGCAATAATTGAGTAAGGAAATTCAATATATATATATATATATATAAAATTCTAAAAAAAGGAGAAAAAATTCAAAAAAATTCAAGGCATCGATTAGAAAAGTAAATTACAGATCAAATGATAACTATTTGAATTGAGACAATCTACCACAAAAAATTCTTAAAAATCGTTCAAAAAATCAGATAGCCAATTAAGTGTAATAATTATTGTCTTGAACAATAAAAAGGTAAGTGAAATTACAAACTAATAACTGAGAAAAACAAACAAATTTCTCATAATTAAGCTAAACTATAAGTGAACGTTGGTTTTAATTAAGCTAAACTATAAACCTTTTTAGTAATTTCCGAAATAATTGATATGAAGCCGTAGATCTAATTTCAATGGGCAAAGACGACCATATTTTTAAACCAGTGTAGCATACGCAACGCTGAAGATAACCCCGTTTTGACAACGGCAAACGAATGTCGGAAGCGGTTCTGGTTGAATAATATGGATATCTTGATTTAAGTTTAAGTTGAACGGGGTAGTTATGATTAAATTAGAGTTTATGATTTTATATATGAAAGAAGAGATTTGCAGCTTGAATATTTGATTGATTGTGAGGATGTGCAATTCACCAAATAGATGCGAGATGGAGGATGATTTCGGCGTATTGGATAAAATTCTCAGAAACCATTTTTGGAGTTTTAAGATACGTTTTAAATCAAAAGCTGTTGGAGAACCCCAAAAGATTATGCCATAACATAAGGATGAATGAATCCATGAATTGTAGAGAAGTAAAAGTATGTTACGGGGTAAATAATGAAGTTAGAGATTATACCTTGTTTTTTATTAAGATTAGATATGAGTTGATCTATATGATGACTCCATGTAAGGTCATGTGAAAGAATTAGACCCAAATATCTGACAGAATTCACTGGTTTTATTAAATTATTATCATATTGAACAAACGAAGCTTCGGGAATGTCTCTCTTGTTTCGTTGATAAAAAAACATGCCATGGGAACTACATTTCGTCTGCTTTCCCGTTTTGTTTTACATTTTTCGCTTGCACATCTCTCAATAGTTTTAAATAAAATGTTGTTTTTTTTAAATATAACATATTTTGTCTATATTTTTGGTTTTTTCTCTGTATTTTATCAATGAAATATGAATGAAATGTGAATGAAATATTAAGTCAAGATTGATTAAAATACATGGCAAAGGTTTAAAATACATTCTACTTATCATTTTTTTACTATCATTTCGTTTTCTCCGATTAATTTTGAAACTCAAATACACAGTTTTTCCATTGCAGAGTACACATTGTCAAGTAATTCCCGTCTTTTTCACTTGAGGGCGCGACCGTTCATCCATTGTTAAAAAGCGCACCCAATTATCCAATATTAAAAAGGGCTTATGCACGGCCTCCTAGAAATTACCAGGCCTGAACATGACGTCAATACTGTATTGTTGAAGCACTAAGATTGTGACGTTGAACTAACTTCTGTAATAGCACCACCAGTTTGACGTAATAATGTTTTATCTTTTCCATGTTCAGGCCTGGTACAGTAGTATCTAGAAGGCCGTGGCTTATGTCGCATCTGTCTACTCGGTATCTGTGATCAAGCATTAACAAGGAAACCAGTGTATCAAAGTGACTAGAAAAAAATCAAAACTATTCCAGACACTCGTTAAAAATACGCTAGATTATGCTAAATTGTCGTAATAAGAATGCCAAAATTATGCTAAAGTTATAAATTTATTTTTTTTCTTTATTATTTTTCTTACATAAAATTTACAGCAGAGAATTCAAAACGAGAATGCAGTTTTTAAGTTTCATTATAAGAATAATTCTAACACACTTTCGAAAAAATAATTTTTATTTAAAGTTGCCTTCTTATTATCCCTTTTATGCTTCCTTATGTTCAGAATCTGAACTTCCGATAGAATTTTGGCAAGCATTAAATTTATGAAAATTATTTACTCCTTTGGTACTTAAGCTTCAGAAGAAAGCAAAAGATACTAATCGAATTAAATTTAGTAATTAAGTATAATAAATCTCCTTTTTAATTGCCAATGTCATAAATAAAGTAATCATAAATAAAATAAATTAATAAATTAATAAAAATCACCAATTATATGTTCTGATGGGTTTGAAGAACTGGATTGAAGATACTGATTGTTGAACTTGAAGGACTGGATGAAACTGGGATTGAAAAGCTGACTTGAAGATATAGTTGATGGTTGAAGTACTGGATGAACCTTTTGGTGGATGATATTCTTGATGTTGTGGAAGATTGATGCTTTGATTTTTAATCAAATTTTTAATTTTTATGATTACTTTATTTACGGCATTAACAATTACAAAGGAGATTTATTAAATTTAATTATTAAACTTAATTATTGATTATCACATACCACTCCTTCTCTTTTATAATTACTAATTGAAATTCACACATTTGTCCTGAGCGAAAGTGTTCCTGGGCTGATGAGGTGATTCACAGTATATTAATTTCGGATACTGTACCAGAAACTGTGGAAAGGTTTAACCAGACAATAAGGGAGAAGACACAATTCCACAAAAAATATTTTAATTAAAAAAAAAAATTTGTGTGGAATGTGTCTTCTCCCTTCTTGTCAAGCAATTCATAATTTTATAAAGTGCTGTTGTTCTGCTGTTCAAGAAGAAATTCACGTACGCGTCACAAGAGAATTATGGTTGATTTTTCTCTAAAAAAAAATGATAAAACTATGATAAAATTATGCTAATGTGCATGTATGCTAACCACGATGCTAAAGGCTTAAAATTTATGCCAGATCTAGATTATGCTACATCTGGCCACAGAGTGTATATTTTGCATGTGTAGCTTCTACATTCCAATTAGAAGTATTGGGCAAACAAATTACAACCGAGCAAACAAATAATTGATGCGTAGTAGGTTACACTTCAAAAATTGGAAAGCAGGCTAAGTTTTACTCTTTTCCGTTTCGTGAATGGGAGACCGAGAGGCAGTAAGTGTTTTTTTGGTCAAAAGGCACAGGTGAACATAGACTTATAAGAGAGGAGCATGCATGATCTGTTTTTCCTAGAATTTGGTCTACAGTATTTTATTGAGAACAATAAAAATAATTTTTTTCAGAGTAATATGTATCATTAATAATTTTGCCTTAGTCATTGCCTGATTGTGGAAAGGAGAATGCAGTAATATATGATAAAATTTATAATTGTCTACATTTCTATAAAAACACATAATGTTGGTAAATAAAATTAATTATTAATATCCCTAATTCCGCATAATATTAAAGGAATTTTCTGTATACATTCATTTTGAACTTTTTAATACTGACATTAACAATAAAATTTGATTTTTTACAAAAAAAAAAAAAAAAAAAGAGAGAGAGATAATGACAATGTCTAGAAATGATCATTTATTATTATAGTAATTTAATTATTAGAAATAAAATAGTAAAATATGTTTGTCGAACTTATCATAGATAAAACATTTTTGAAATTAAAATAAAAGAAATTGAAAAAAAGAGCTAAATCTTCCACTGAACAGTGAAAGAGGGAGTAATTTAATGTCATTAAATTTCATTTCATAGCTTTCATTATGTTTATATACATTTAAGAGTGTGAAATTTTACAACGCGAATATTTTACTTTTCAAGCGCGGTCCCGATTCTAGTTCCTCGGCTGCTCACCAGGTGTAATTTAGATGCGCCACCAAGCGATCGTTCGGTTGCCTATAGGGACCTGTGTCACATGATTTGTGAAATTACCTTTAACTGAAACAATAGAATAGCAATATTATAGCTAAATCCAAAGTTTGTTGAGTTTTTCTAAAAATTTTGTGTTCAACAACAGAGAAGATTGTTTTTTATTGCACAGAATTTCACATTTTTAAGTTTTTATTATTTTTTGCAAGGTTATTCTGTTTAAATAAAGTTTTCTATATTGACTTTTTTGGAAAATATTTTGGAGATAAATATTTTTAAAAAATAAATATATGGTTTCTTTCCAGACCACAATTTTGGGATCTAGATGATGTCCAATTGATCATGACTAAATATATGGGTCACATTTTAAGAGGGCGTGGTTTTCATCATGAGCAAAATCTGTATAGATTGAGAATTTTTTGGATTTTTTCCTGCTATGAATCAAAGCAAACAAATATTAGTAATATTTTTTCTGGACTAATTTCAACTTCATTGTTATTTACTGCCGATAGGTTGACATGAAATTGTTATAGGTAGAAGAGTGTGGTTTATTTAACAGACCAACAAAAATAGGCTTTTACATTGAGAAGATGCATTCGATTTTATTTAAGTAATTAATTAATACGCACAACAGTGAGTTTGCATGCTTAAGGGTAACAATATATTAAATAATGTATACATCCACTCAGTAAATATAATGAAAACATGTCATGAATGACGTAATAATACTGTCCAGATTAAGATCGGAAAATTGTACTCTCAACAGAAATTTCAAAATAGTTTGTTGACAATAGTCGCGCTCTGCTAGATGACAGTTTGAAATGGTTTTTGGTTTGAAACAGCTGCGGAATTCTTTGTGGATTTGTACTTTATGGTTTTATTCTTTCTTTTATGATCATAAGCTACACGTTTTGAAACCGCAGCTGTTTCAAACCAAACAACATTTCAAACTGTCATCTAGCAGAGCGCGACTAATGTCAACAAACTATTTTGAAATTTCTGTTGAGAGTACAATTTTCCGATCTTAATCTGGACAGTATTATTACATCATTCATGACATGTTTTCTTTATATTTACTGAGTGTATGTATACATTATTTAATATATTGTTACCCTTAAGCATGCAAACTCACTGTTGTGCGTATTAATTAATTACTTAAATAAAATCGCATGCATCTTCTCAATGTAAAAGCCTATTTTTGTTGGTCTGTTAAATAAACCACACTCTGCTACCTATAACAATTTCATGTCAACCTATCGGCAGTAAATAACAAAGAAGTTGAAATTAGCCCAGGAAAAATATTACTAATATTTGTTTGCTTTGATTCATAGCAGGAAAAAATCCGAAAAATTCTCAATCTATATAGATTTTGCTCATGATGAAAACCACACCCTCATAAAATGTGACCCATATATTTAGTCATGATCAATTGGACATCATCTAGACCCCAAAATTATGGTCTGGAAAGAAACCATATATTTATTTTTTAAAAATATTAATCTCCAAAATATTTTCAAAAAAGTCAATGTAGAAAACTTTATTTAAACAGAATAACCTTGCAAAAAATAATAAAAACTTAAAAAAATAACAATAAAAATTTAAAAATGTGAAATTCTGTTCAATAAAAAACAATAAAAAACACAAAACTTTTAGAATTTGCTTGCAATTCTCAAAACGAAAATAAGTAAAAGATATTTTCAGTATTTTTTTGTATATAACTTTATATATAAGATTCATGTGACATTTAAAATCTTAGTAATAAATAATGTCGCAATTTTATACAATCTAAATTAAGAAGCCATCAGAAAGAGATCATAATAAGCCTCTCCATTCTTTTGTATTAATTAATTCAGGCTACACATCTGTCTTCTGTTAGGGGCATATCGTCCATAACTTGTATAAATCGGCCTCGGTGGCTCAGTGGTTGCGTGATCGCCTCTGATGCCCGAGGACGCGGGTTCGACCCCGGCCGAGGACGACGAGGATTTTTCAGGGGGAAAATCCTGAGATCACGCACTTCCTTCGGAAGGGAAGCTAAAGCCGTTGGTCCCGTGTAGTCGTTTGCCGACTGCACGTTAAAGAACCCTTGCGAGGCAAAATTTGCGGCCCTTATAACGCCGTCCTGAAATGACCATAGCAGTTGAAAAGGACGTTAATACCAAACAAACCAAACCAATAACTTGTATAATGACGTAATTTTGAAAATTAACTTATCAGTTTTATTTATCTGACAGACTTAAGTTCAGTATTGCTCGTCTTCCGTGTTGAGCGAAAACTGCGATCTCACAGTTTACGCTGACCGAAGACTAGATCCGAGCCCGCGAAAATTCTCCAAACCCGGGCAGGCATCTGACTGACATAAGCTGTGCCCAATTTGGTACGATTCATGATAGCGTAAACTGTTACAGGTAAAATAAAACATTTTATTAGGTTGATCCATAAGTTCGTAGCATTTTGTTTGGCATGGCATCAACCCAAAACATTTCTGGTACATTTCTTCTATTCTTCCATTTTATAAGAGGCAAATCTTCTACCGTAGATATTCTGAGAGGGTTTAATCTTAGTTTCGAACCGAACCCTTTTACCTTTGCCCACGGGCTTAATAGGAGTTAGAAACAAACCAATTCGGAACATTTGTAGGAAAAAAATAAAAGCATGATTAATAGAACCATTTGTCTTTCTTAATCATTAACAAGAACGCTACCGAGTATTCTTTTCCTTCTTAGTGGAGCAGAGATGAAGAACTTTATTCTGGACTTGTTGATCTCGGATTTATCGCTCTATGTGTTTACATTTAGTTAATTAATTCCTTAAAATGAATCTTCTATTCAGAATAAAAATCCTCTTAGCGTCTTCATTTTTTTTTATCATTTTAGAAATAGACTTCGTTTTTATAGATAATCTAGTCATTTTTTAATAATCTGCTTCATTAATTAGTCGAAACAATTAACGACCTTATAAAGGACAACTGTGGGTCAGGAATTTATGAATTTATATTGAACAACGCTTCATAAATCATGTGTGTATTTATATTGGACATGCGGGAAAAGTAGTTTCATTTGAATGAAAATAACTTCT
This sequence comes from Rhysida immarginata, assembly GCA_023313115.1. Lineage (NCBI taxonomy): Eukaryota > Metazoa > Arthropoda > Chilopoda > Scolopendromorpha > Scolopendridae > Rhysida > Rhysida immarginata. Next base: position 1,777,366 of record JAHWFO010009537.1, on the reverse strand, counting down.
CTCTCCTCAGATCAGGATGTCAATTGACAATTTGCTTTTTCACATTATTAATAACTAAATTTTAGCAAATTCTACTACAATCAATAAAAAGAATGCAATAAAGCAAAGCATACAATAGTTTGAAACACTGTCACCTGAGGGAGCCACTTGTATATATCCTTTCTTGCTATTAGGAGCTTTAGCATAAAAGCTACTTATAAGAATAAGCCCTTGGTCTGTACGTTTATCCGTCCGTCCGTCCGCCGTTTGCACGATAACTTGAAAACGGATTAATCTTTTCAATTTCTGTTTTCAGAAATATGACCATCAAAGTCTTAGCTCGGCCGTATCAACTTTTCAGAATTTTTCGTGGACCCCTTCAAGTCGAATTCACGTACTAAAACAGTGAGTGTAAAGAATTCAAAGATACTGGCCTGTCATATAACAATCGATTTGTCAAGAAGAAATACATTGTTACTTTCTGTTCATCTTTTAAGTATTATTGACATCGGCGCGCGCACGTGAAATCGCTTTGTCGACGCACGATTGCTCAAGTGCTCATAACACAGGTCAACACACATTTTGGTGCCGGCGATTTTTCAAGTGTTCTTAGGTAATTTTAGGGCACAGAATTCAAAAATAACTTTATATTTGTTCCATCAGGTCTAGTTTTCGAGATACTAACGTCGCAACGTTGCACAATACAGAAATAGCAGTCATCATTGTGGTTTCTGGGTTCCATCCAAACCATCGGCACACCAAATTTCAGACTTCTCTTTTGTCCATTAGTCCATTGCCATAAGTGTTCCATAAAATTTTTACACACAACAAGTGGTGCCCACGTTTTGTCTTGGTCACCAAGCTTAACGCCTAAGAATCCAAGGTACGCTCTTTTTTGATAATTATGGCGCTGATAATCATGACGTTTTTTTAAGTAAAATTCGTGGCCATCTATCAGGAAAAACGCCACGAACTTTTTCCCAGACTTATTATATCAACGTCGCACCTCTGTACCATAACAAATAACAAAAGCGCATTAAGTTAGTGGTGCTGTATCTCAAAAACTATAGCTGATAGAGAGAAACTGTTTTCATATTTTGAATCAACACATCAAATATAATCAAAATCAGTTCTAACATTCCAGGCACCACGAAAAAAAATTTTTTTTGTTCCCCAGTGTAATCTATAACAGACCTGCCAACTATTTCTGAAGGAAAACCGGGTGATAGTAAATTTAGTAGGGTAAAATATACGTCTCGATAACATATTTAATTGTTACAAAAATTGTGCACTTAAATTTTACTTTTGGACATAATTTAATATTAGATGCCACATGCGCCGGCCAGGTGGCCGAGAGGGCTAGGGCGTAGGCTTTCTATTCTCGAGTCCGCCTGGCTGTGGGTTCGAATCCCGCTGTGGGCATTGATGTTTGTGTTTGTCCCGGGCTGCATACAGATATAACTTGTGTAACACCCGGTGAATCCGAGTGAGTTGGCAGGTCTGCTATAAGCTTATTATTAAGTAGCGGAAAAATGGAGCTACTTACTGCTTTTATTTTACACACGATCCGAATCACCCTTCATCATTTCTACATTTTTTGAGGTAGAAGGTTAAAATTCGGAATGTAGCTTACTATGGGCATGTGCACCTTCACTATTTTGTTTGGTTTTGATTAGCCCATTAAGGTCGGAGTTTTGGGGGTGAAAATTAGAGGGGACCAAAAGGTCTAGGTGTGTTTATGCATATAAAGGAGTGAAATTCGGTATAAGCAAGATCTCCATTATATGAAGATTTTTTTTCCCGAGGTGTTTTCACCTGACTCGGTGGCAGAAATGCATCGAAAAGATGGGGACTACATTGAAAAATAGTGTACCAACTCTGTCTTTAATAAAGGAGCTGTAAAAAAATATTTCCGGTTTTCATTTGACTGACCCTCGTAAGTAGAATAAGAATGGAGCTACTTATTGGTTTTATAATGTCAGTCCATCCCCTTCATAATTTCTACATTTTTTTGAGGTAGAAGGTTGAAATTCGGAATGTAGCTTACTATGGGCATGCCCATCTGTACTATTTAGTTTGGTTTTGATTGGTATACGGGGGTCGGAATTACGGGGGTGGGATTCAGAGAGGGCAACATAGATATGTGCTGTTTAGGTACGTAAATGCGTAAAATCCAGTATCCAGATTCCTTTAGGCAAGATCTACATGAAGTTTAAGCCCAATTGTTCCAGTGGGATGGGATTTGCGGGGGTGGCAGTCACTTGGTCCTCAGAACTATGGCAACATATGGCATGTGATATATCATACGTTCGGAAATGATGAGAAAGGAAAGAAGATACGAGGATTTTTCCATTTTTTTACATATTACGTTCGAGAAAATCAATTTATTGATTAAAAAAAACTTGGAGAGGTAAAAAGTGCAGATAAAGGGGTAAAAATAGATGACTTGCCTTATTCTACTCGGGAGGCGGGGAGGGGGATTAATTTCTTTTTAATAAACGTATAAATGTATTTCTGCTTCACTGCTAAAGCTCCTCCTTGGAATATTTACAAGATTTTATTTCTTACTGTACACTTCTCTTCAGGCAGATGCTTCAGATGCATGGAGGTCCTCTTAAGGGTAACAATATATTAAACTATGTATACATTCACTCAGTAAATATAATGAAAACATGTCATGAATGACGTAATAATACTGTCCAGATTAAGATCGGAAAATTGTACTCTCAACAGAAATTTCAAAATATTTTGTTGACAATAGTCGGGCTCTGCTAGATGACAGTTTGAAATGGTTTTTGGTTTGAAACAGCTGCGGTTTCAAAACGTGTAGCTTATGATCATAAAAGAAAGAATAAAACCATAAAACCACAATTTGACCACAGTTCTTTGTGGATTTGTACTTTATGGTTTTATTCTTCCTTTTAAAGCTATAGCGTCCACAGCAGCAAAGCATTTTTAAAATTATTATTATTATTATTATTATTACAACGTTTATATAACTTTCGCCATTTGGGTAATGTTTGGTGGATGAAATCTTGTGATCCATATTTCAACCCCTTCCACTAGTCCGATCTTGCTGAAATTTTGTACACATACGTAAAGTTGGTGACAACGTATGAATATAAAAATTTTTTTCAAAAAATCCAAAGGAGGGGGGGGTTAATATGAAATATAATTGGCTTATGTTTGGTTGTTTGCTCAAGAGATGGCGCTATGTGTACCTAATTTTGACATAACGGTGTTTTTTGAAAATAAAATTTTCTTTACTTGTTATTGAACAGTTTATGATGTTTATGTTTACAAACTCACAACAATACACGAGAAAAACGAGCACAAAAGTGTCATATTATTAACGAATGGATCGAAGTGATATGCTGCGCAAATTGAAGTTTCTAAGGGTAGAAAGGTTCATAAATGCCGGATACTGTGTAAGAACTGTGAACAGTGTTTAACCAGGCAACAATGAAGAAAGGTTATTAGCAGACAAATATATTAATTGACATTTGCAAAGACAACGTTTGACGAAATGAAAAAGCATATTGATAAGACTAGATCACGCAGTAAAGATAATATACGCCCTATTACTAAATTAAACCCACGAGCATTCAAAGCTACTTGAATTGTTACTGTGGATAAGATTATGTATAAAATAGCAATTAAATCGAGCAAAAAAACTCTTTGAACCCATTGCAACAAGGATGAAGAAAATGTCGATACTCAAAAAACCATGTGATAAATAGATGCTTAATTTATCACAATAACATTAAACTGAGGTCTATGCAAATACAGTGCTTTTAACTTTACGGAAGAGCAATGCATCAAGTCGCTTTTTTTAGGTTAATGAAACATGATCTCCTAACATGTATAAATGAGACAGCTGATGAAAGGATTGTCGTCTTTCCCCTTTTGTATAAATGAGTTCTTAAAGAGGTAATAGTGTTTATTACAATATACAGGGCGTTTACGAAACATACGGCAAAAATTCAAGGGGTGATTCTTTGGTTTCATGATCTTCATTGCGCTTGACTGATACAAACCCAGATGCCGTGGTGAGGTTTTGGGACTGCGTAGCATGTGTTCTTTCTTTGCATTCAGTACTGTTTGTCCTTTGATGATTTTCAGAATGCTGCTTTGTTTCGAAGATATAGGGCGATTAAAGTACAGGGCGATTCAGTCAATTTCTGACCATTTCACTCGAATGACGTGCGTTAGGGATAAACAATTGAAAGAATATGAGCGCCATATCGAATTTCTAAATAGTTGGAGTTTGTATTGTTGCAACGGCGCTGCATGAAAATCGTATTGTTGAAAAATGGCGCCCGCTTTATCAACAGAGCCGAAATGCAAGGTTGTCGAATGGTATTTCGAGACAAAATCACCTGTAACCGTGCAAAGAAAGTTCCGGAAGGAGTATAAGTGTCGAGACGCACCAGGCAGGCAAGCAATCATAGATTTTGTCAAGCAATTTCGTGCCACTGGATGCTTGATGCCTTGTACATGTGGATCCAAACTTTTGATTGCTCACCAGGGTACAGACGTGGGATACCCTGCCGATATATGTGGTCCATTACATTACTCTGGAAGTAAGCTGCACTAATTTTACAGTTTCCAGGAACTCGACGAATCGTGAGCAGTCCACGTGAGCAATATCCGGCAACCACCATGAAGCCCTTTGAAAACTTTTCCTTGCACCTTCGGACAAAATCGGACCTGGCCTTGCCCCCTCTTTCGCGATAGTAAATTGCCCTAGGTTTGTTGGTGTCATCGAGGTACACCCAAGCTTCATCCAAGGAGACAACCCACTTCCATCGGTCACCTGCAAGATGGTTTTCATACAGTTTTCTGGCGTTGGTGAATCGTTCCTGTACGTGCCTGACCGACAGTCTGTGACCGCGCGCTTTAAGACGTCGCTCTCAAGGGATGGAGAATGTCATGAATTATTCTGGAGACTGTTGCCTATGAAATACCTTTCCTTTGGGCTAGACTTTTCTGTGTGGGGGGATTTTCTTTCAGCACTTCAGACCGGATTTCTCGCACCACCTGAGCTGGGCGTGTTGGCTGGGGCTTGTTTCTGGTCTGCTTCTCTGCTCGTCCACGTTCATTAGATGGTCGCAATTTGTTCTTTTTGATTATTCGACCCACAGTAGCTTTGGATACCACAATACCATTTCGTTTGCATAATTCCACAATGTACGAAAGACTGAAGTTAGCGCCGGAAAGGCCAAACATATACCCTTCCCAAAAAGCTGTGATTTTGGAAGCCATGTTTCAGCACGAAATGTCCCAAATAACAGCAACAAGTGTATACAAAGCTAATCCCCATGAATAGTGGACGAGTCATGCAAATCACATTCCGTCAAGGTCATACGCGGCGTTTAAAGTCGTCTCATTTTATCTGAATCAACCCTCCGTACATGTTGTTTTAAAGATCCATATACTTATACGAGAAATCAGTTACGGAATATTCAAGCAGTGTTCTCGTGTAAAAATTTCCTGTTAACGTCTAATCTACAGTCCTGTGGGTTTTTTTCGTATTGAATACGTATCCGAAATAATCATCGGGATATAATTACAGACTAAAGAAAAAAACTTTTTTTTTCCTACTCTGTCGATATAATTATCAATGCCACCTCAAAAAAAAAAAATCCCGTTAAAACCGAACTAAAAATCCGCTAGATTCTATTGTTCTAATGTAATCTTAGCGGATTTTTGCATAATTTTGGTTTTAAATCCGCTACGTTGGCAACATTGGATCATGGAGGTCGGAATAAATAAATAAATATAAAATATTTATTCCTACTACCAGGGATGCATGAAATATTTATTCCTACTTTCATCCATCCCTGCTACTACCCTTCCATTGGTTTCTTAATTGCATTGGATGTAATACAAACTAGAGTGCCTTTATAACCACTCTAATAAAGGCACTCTAATACAAACGTACTAGTAACGCCATCTAGCGTCGGAAATGGAAGTTTTTTTTTTTTGTTTTTTTTACGTTACGAAATACAGCAAGTACGCTAAAATACAGGAGTATTGCTCTAGGCGGAGTAAAAAGTACTCACAGGGATTCCATTTTCCCATACTACGAGGAGATATCAGAAAGTAACGCCATTTATTTTTTTCAAAGAAAATTAAAAAGCATACAAATAAAAAATTAAGTGCAGCTGAAACTTCACGTCTTTATCTATTTTTTAACATAGGCACCTTGACGATTTAGGCATTTATCCCAACGCTGGACCAGATTCAGAATACCCCACTTGTGAAAATAGCCTATGGCGTATGGCAGATTTGAGTTTCTCGTCAGTCTCAAACCTCTGACCACCCAAGGTAGAACTGTGAATTGACAGTGTGACCCACTGGCACGAATTCTTTAAGCAACGTCAAAGAATGAAATATCGTAATGTAACGTACGTCAACAGCTTCTAACAAAACGGCATCTATACAGGCGAGAACTGCTTCATTCACGATGAAATTTCATACCCTAGTTCACAAAACAAGTACCCAAGAAGAGAAAGAGATCTTTAGATTCTCTAACACTATATGGCAAAAAATTGGATTGGGTTGAAACTTATTTATAAATTTCGCAGTCAGCTTTAGTTTGGCTTGAAATTTGATGTGTGCAATATTTTTGTTGCTTTTCAATACATTTGCCACAGTAACGTGACACTTCAGAATTTATTTCATTTGCAATTTACCTTGTCGACATTTCTTTTCTGCTTGCTAGATCAAAAACTTTCCTCTTGGCCCTTTCTATCAATTTTGGCTTTCGTTCACTCCTTTTGTTTTCCCATATTGGTCACCTTTTTTGAAGATATTCTGAATGGCACCGACAGATCGTCTCACTTTTGCTGCAATGTAGGGTGTTTCTAAATTATCTCCCGTATTATACATGTTTATTACTCAAAAACTATTACAGATTTTAACGTGATTTTTTTTATTCACAAAGAAAAACTCAAAAAGTTTCTTAGTAGGCCTTAATAAATTTCAATGTGGGGGCGCCGCCCCCCCTGCGGCGTGAAGCACGTCAAAGCGAAACTTTATTTCCTCCCATGTTCGGGCTAGCATTTCGGGGATGATTTCAGCGATTGTTTAAATTATTCTGTTCTTGAGAGTTTCAATGTCATCAGCGTTGGTCTTGAAAACTCTGTCTTTCACATATCCCCAGAAGAAAAAACCCAGAGGATTCGCATCGGGTGAGCGAGGGGGCCAAGGGATTGGCCCATCCCTTCCAATCCATCATCCTGGAAAGTTGGTATCAAGGTTCTGCCTAACTTGCAGTGCTCCACCTTGTTGGTAGACTATGTTGGGCTGCAGTTCTTCCACCTGTGGATTCAGGTAGTTCTCCAGCATATCCAGGTAGGTTGCAGCGGTAATGGTGTCTTCAGCCAAAAAGAAATGTCCGATTACTCGATCATGTATTAAACCACACCAAAAATTAACCTTTGGGCTGTCGCGTATATGCTCCCTTAGAACGTGGGGGTTTTGTGAGCCCTAAATGCGCAGTTGTGTCGGTTTACTGCTCCGGAAGTGTGGAATGCTGCCTCATCAGAAAACAAAATGTCCTCAAGGAAGGTGGGATCATTGTCGATTTTTTGGAGAATATCCTCAGCAAACTTCTTGCGCTTCCGTCGGTCATCAGGCTTCAGTTCATGCATCTTCTGGATTTTGTAGGGTGTAAGATGAAGGCGGTGCTTCACTATTTTATGTACGGATGTCATTGGCATATTCAGTTGACGAGTCGCTTGGCGAAGTGATTTACGGGGACTACGATCGAACACTTCCCTGACCTTTTCTACTCTCTGTGGTGTCGCTGAAGGCCTACCAGCACCCTTTTTGTGTAACAGGCTGCCTGCGTTTAAAAATTTTTCATGCCATAACTTAATTGACTTATGATTTGGAGGATCCTTTTAAAACTTTGTTTTGAACATTCTCTGTAAAGTAATCATTGACTTAAATTCCGCAAGCAAAACACGCATTGAGCTTTTTCTTGAACACTTGCCATTGTTTACTGCGTCTTGCGAAAAATGGAACAACGCGCCAACAATAGTACCACGCGCCAACCGCGTGTTAAATTATCAACTCACGCGAGGCTAAGAAACTTTTTGAGTTATCCTTTGTGAATAAAAAAAATCACGTTAAAATTTGTAATAGTTTTTGAGTAATAAACATGTATAATACGGGAGATAATTTTGAAACACCCTGTGTATCTGCATAATTTCCCTTGCCCTTTCAAACATTTCTCACTTTTGCTGGATTTCATATTGTACCACGTGGCATTGTGGAATTTTCGTTTGGAAACAAAACCAAACTGTTTGGTTTGCCTTTTAGGCGTACCATGAACTGATTTGAATATGTTGTAGCCTACTGCAGTTGGCTGTACCACTTCTGGAAGGGGTGTATTTATAATTTCTTAACAGCAAAATTCTGCATTATTCCTATTTTTTTTTCATTTATTCGAAAACTATTTGCCACAAATGTGTGATATTTTGTTATTTACTGTGCTGACATCCAAAATGTAATTTTTGTTCATAAAACTATTTTCTTGTTTCAAAACCCTGATTGCAGACGTGTACTTATACTTTTTAACACACTTTATGGTGCAGACGATGAAGACACATGACCTAGTGGCTGGAATATGGAAAACTCGATGGAAATGAAGTGGCATACGAAATATAGAAAACCTAGACATTCTTGACGTCAACTTTGAAGTCATTGGCAACGTTTCCTTTCCAGCTTATTGGAAGATGTAACCCCCCCCCCTCTTCTGACAATGGTCAATATTATTTTTTCTTTATGTGGAAGACCTCTTGGGTAGTCAGGTTTCTTGCCTACTTCAGTGTATTTCATTTGGAATTTATTCTGGAAGGGTGACCCTCGTGAAAGTACTGCTTCCGTCCCACCTGAACAAATGTACACTTTACTGTTCGATTGTCGATCGTTGCTCCTATTATCACTTTCAGGATAATTCTCCATTGGCCTCTTTGCTTTGACAAAGGATCGCCTCTATCAGAAACGTCAGCTTTTTTCAGGGTCAACAATAAGAAAAAGTAAGAGTATGTAAATTTTAAGGCATCTGAGGCAGGGGCGTAGCAAAATTATAACGGATCATGTTTCGAACTTTGACAGCCGGGCCCCCTGATCCCATCCCAATAAAAGTCCCGGGCCCTGGTTCGACCGAACCACTTGGAACCATGGAAGCTATGACACTGATCTGAGGTATGGCATATAAATTAATCCCCATTGACCATTCTTAAGTTTATTCTTTAAAGACTAAGTAAAGCTTTCTTAATCTTATTACTGAAAGTATTTTTCTTGACTCCTTTTATATTTTACTGTTAGTATTTACAGTTTCCATAGCTTTTCCTTTCATATTCTTAGGTTTTTAACTTATATCAGGAACGGATTATATCAATAATTCAGTTTCGCTTTTAGTTTCCAGGCTAAAAACTCAATACGCGCCATCTTTTGCTCAATTTGAATTTAAGTCACTCATTCTTTGCGTTGATTTCGACTGTATTATTTGATTATTCTTTATTATCATGTTATTGATTGTAAAAATAAGTTATTGCATTTTATCCCCATCTGGCTTCTTGTAAAGTTCACTAGCAGCATTGAAATTCGTCAGTGGAAAATATTCTCGCCAGTTTTTATTTTGACGCCGCCGCAGATGTATCGATTCATCTTTTAAATGAATTTGAAGATATGAAACTGCATTCTATAATATGATTATTTTTAAAATGTAAAAAGTGTGCATTTAAAGTTTTTTTCCTTTGTAATAGCAGTTTTTAAAAATAAATATTTAGTCATTAGATGGATTGGATTGTTTGTTATTGAAACTATTTCTGCAAGAGCACATGGAATATTTCCTATGTGCTCTTGTTTCTATGGCTACCGTTTTTATTATTGTCGAGGCATAAATGTGATTTTTAAACTTATTACAAATGTGAATCTTTTAAAACTTTTAAAAATCTAAACTTTCGGGAAGATATTTTTAATAATTCATCGAATAGCGTACAGAAAACACTATAAAAATTTTAAGATATACGTCTGTGATTTTTGTTTTATTATTTCTCCAAACAAGGCTGCACTCTCTCGCCCCCCCCCCCCCCACCTCCTGTTTCCAAGTATTATAATGCTGCTGATCGTTAGTTAACTAAAACCATGAAACCACTCCGCTGAAATACAAATAGCTTTCGTTTTCTGTCTGTGTCTTTGCTTGGAAAATGGATTTGGAAGATGGATTTCATTCTCATCTTCGAGAGAAGGTGGCGCTCTCATGCAGGCACTAATCTCCAATTTGGTGCTCTAATCATGAAAGAAATAGAATTCTATCACGATGGTTTCACTTCTTCCATGTTTTAATCGTGACAGGATTTACAGGTGTCCAGACATTTATTCAACGTTTGGATTTGTTCTCTTCATCTCTAATTTTTTTCTGATATTCAAAATAAGTATTTTTATTTCCCCTTTAAATTTCATTTCGTTTATTTTCTTAATATAAAAATAACATCTTGTAAACATTCCAAGAAGGAGCTTTAGCTGTGACGCAGAAGTAATTTTAAATTCGAAAATTTAAATTTTAGCTAAAGTTCCTAATAAACAACAGAAATTCATTTAATTACTTCCAAATTACATCTATTTTACTGCTCCACGTTCACCTTGAAATACAAAGTAAAAATAATTGCTTTATGACAATATTAGTAAGTCTCGTACAACCCCATGCCAACGAGAAAGACAGGCCCTGACGCCACGATGGAGATATAGTAGTCTGACGCTGACCATAGTAGTTCCAGGGAAGAATTACAATCTTCCTCTTCCCTGGTAGTCCGACCAACAATCCAACACTTTTTAAAGACCAAACCTGTTTAAAGCAACACTTAATTAAAAATATGAATAAAGAGCATTTAGTCTGATCATTTAGCTATTTAATTGTAATTTTTGGCCCTTTACGTTTGTCACATTTTATGGAACTATTACCAAGGATGGATGAAGGGGGGGGGGGGACTATTACCAGGGTGGAACTATATCTCCACCCTGGATGGAACTATTACCATGGAAGAAGTAGAATGGGAAGCGACACTCGTAACTGTTCCAATACTAATTCGTTGAAATGAAAACAGCGCCACTCGTCTGCAGTGCCTGGGGTGTAAAACTCCTCCGAGGCTGGCACCCCCCCCTCCCCTTTTTTCTCAGCTCCTCAGTTCTTCACTCATGCTCGGTGCTCACGCACTGTTCCAAAGTCCTGCCTTCGGTTTAGGAGGGTAGTGAATACTGAATTTTTTTTTGTTCTTTTATTAAAACGAAACTTTATTTATTATTCTTGTTTATTTTTTACTAGCTATTTCTTTTTACTTTTCTTTCGTTTTTCAATTTTGACTAAAGATTTTATCAATCAGGTGTAAAATTAATTTGGAAAAACAAAATAAAAATGAATGGTTAATATGATGATGTGGTAATATAATAATAGAAAGAACGTGTCTACAATGACATTGTTATTTATTTTACCCATTACACTGATTACACGCAGTCGCAATAACTTAGAAAAAAATGATTACATTCAAATAAAACAATTTTAATACATGTTTAATAAAAACAATAAATCAAATTCATTACCAAATAGATGTCACCATATAATTTTGAAGAACATTAATAATAAAAACAATACAATTTCACTACTAAGTTATCGGCACTTAAAAAAATAAAATGCTAAAGTGCACAGACAGGCATTTAAAGTTAAATAATACTATAAATATATTTAAGTGCTTCTTATTATATATTTGTATGTTTCTTATATTGGAATAAATAAATAAATAAATAAATACGACAAACAAGACCAAAACCTTTTTATTACATTCTACTTCTTCCATGGTCAAGTCTTCAAGCGTTGTATCCGAGACGGGCAGCGACCTGATAGACGTTAAATCCTACTGGGTTTTTTTTTTGTGCAAAGAACTTTCCACTGTGCAATTCTTATTACATTTCGCATTAACTCTGAGCTTTAAGTCAAATAAAGATTTATTTTCATTACCAAAACTTTGTCGTTCTTTCTCTTTGTCACGATCACTCTGCTAAAATCCACGTGACACAAACCATTTCTCGCACATATGTAAAGCATGTTGTAACCGAGATATGACGTGAGCGGAATTGTGCGCGCAAGTCATGATGGACGCGTCGACAGTAGACAAGTTCAGCTTTCACTTAGTAATACTCGGGAAGTCGTGGTGAATGAAATGTTCGGCCTATGACAGAGCCTTGAGGGACACCAGCATTAACGTTATAAGGGTTAGACGAGGAGCAACAAACCTTGTTGCGAAAACGTCCTCTTGGTCTAAATAATTCTACAATAACAGCTAGAGGACCAGGCGTTTTAAACTTAAGAGGGGCCAATGAGTATTCTGAAGGAGAACAAAGGCCATTGGCATTTCAGCTGCACTGTTAGCTTTTTTAAGCCTGATCGCCTTCTCTGGAAAATAATTCGGCTTTCTGAGGTCTTCACAGAAGTCTTTGAGATCGTAAATTTTATCAACGTTGCTGGATTTTTAGTAAATCGTTGCTTTTCACTCCAGACCAGACTTTTATGACATCGTGACACTTATTTTTAATGTTGTTTTTAAGCTGTGTGGGCGGCGATTTTATGTAAAGACACGTGCTTTCTGATTTTTTTCAGAATTCCTTAATTTGTTTGCCATGGTGACGACTGAGGAATACATGTCCCTTTTCGTGAGTGACATTGCTTTGGGAATTACTAAGCTTAGCCTTGTTACCAGAGATATTGCCGCTGACATTGACAGTGGATTGAAAATTATCGATCCTAATACCTCTTTTCTTCCTTTTACTCTGTGCAATACGCCAATCACCTCCATCAATATCAGTAGAATCGCCTTTATGCTAATTCTTAATGAGGAGTTTCCATCGTTGACCGCCTCCAGGCAAGCAGGACCATTTTCACTATTAAGTAGGAGATCCGATTCTTCTATGATCAGGTTAACCATTATCATGGGCGAATCGGATGTAATGGGAGAGCCCATTAATTCTTGACATTATTGCCGAGATTTGCAAAGCCGTTTGTAGTCTGCAAACGTGCACTCTTAACTTGACAATCGACAGTCTAACAGTGAAGTGTACC
>JAHWFO010009537.1:1720361-1759258 GCA_023313115.1 Rhysida immarginata | reverse complement strand
CGACCCATCAGTTTGTCTTCCTTTGTGCTCAAATGCCTTGAGAAGATTATCGATGGGCGAATTCGTGAAGTTTTTGGGACTTCTGGTCCCTTTCACGCAAACCGATTTGCCTATCAGGTTGGCAAATCTACAGAGGCAGCTTTACACCATTTAGTGGTAAGGATCGAGAAAACTCTGGAGTATAAAGAGTTTGCTCTAGCTGTTTTTCTCGATATTGAGGGAGCGTTCGATAACACTTCCTACGACTCTATTGCTAAAGCTCTAACCGCCAAAGCAATTTCTCCACTAATCTGCAACTGGATTCAGGTCCTCTTAGCGGATGGAATCATTATATCTGATTTGTTGGGCGAGGGAATTTTTGCTCGTCCCTCCAGGAGCTGTCCGCAGGGCGGTATTCTTTCCCCCCTGCTCTGGAACCTGGTTGTGGACGACCTCATTTCTTTTCTTAACAATCAAGGTATTTACGCCCAGGGTTACGCAGATGATATTCTCATCTACGTTTCTGGGATCGACAAGTGCACCATTTTTGATCTTGTACAAATGGCTCTGTACAAAATTCAATCATGGTGTTCAGAGCGGAATTTAAGGGTTAATCCCTCGAAGACCACTCTAGTTCCCTTTACAGGCCGTAGAGAAACCATCTCCTATGATTTCATACCAACTTTGTTTGGTGAGAAAATCATTATGAGGAATGAAGTCAAATACCTAGGTGTTATCCTTGATAGTAGGTTGACTTGGAACCAACATCTTGATTATAAAATTAATCAAGTTAAAGTTGGACTTTATCGTTGTCGTCGAGCTCTTGGTAAATCATGGGGTCTTACTCCCAAGGTGATTTACTGGCTATATGTCAGACCTATTTTGACATACTGCGCTCTAATTTGGTGGCGTAAGTCTGAGCAACTGACCGTTGGAACCAAACTGGCTTCTCTTCAAAGATTGGCGTGTTTGAGTATAACGGGTGCTGTCTCTACCACGCCAACCAAAGCTTTAGAGATTATCCTTTCTATGACTCCACTTGATATTTTTATCAAAGGTGTAGCCAGGAAAAGTTCATATAGATTGAGTAATCAAGGACTATGGGTGGACTTCCCTGGGGCGAAGTCTCATACGTTCATTAGCCAGGCCTTTACTAGTCATATTCTCCAGATGCCTTCTGATATTGCAGTTACTCAGGCCCTCCCTGAGCCCTCGAGCGAGGTCATAATTGACCCCGTGGTAGAGCCAGATGGGTTTTTGCAATTTCCCAAGGGTGCCATCATTTGGTATACTGATGGCTCTCGTCATCACGGCCTTTCGGGCCTGGGCGTTTATTGCGGCAGTCCCAAAACCCTTCGCTTTCGTCGATTGGGTCTTTGGATTACTGTCTTCCAGGCTGAATTACTGGCCATTATTTACTGTCTGCAGATGTGCATGGATAAATTCTATGTACATCGTCGTATTTTTATACTCAGTCAAGCGGCCCTTAAAGCCATTAAATCCTCTAGGGTTAATTCCAAACTTACACTGGAATGTCGACAGCTCCTACAGGACCTTTCTTTACACAATAGTGTCACCTTGAAATGGGTTCCTGGACACAAAGGTGTTGTCGGAAACGAGGTAGCTGATACCTTAGCCAAACAGGGTGCCAAGTTTACTTTTACTGGCCCTGAACCCTTCTGCGGGATTTCTAAACAAACTGCAGTTAAGGAGATAAATATTATCTCTCATCGAGAAATGATGGAAAGGTGGGATCATACCACTGATCAAAAACATGCCAGACTTATGATTAAGAGATCTTCTCTTAGTCTAACATCAGGCATTCTACAACTCAATAGAAACAAAATACGGACTATCATTGGCTTTCTTACTGGTCATGATTTACTCCGTAAACATCTACATAGAATGGGAATCCTTCGGGAAGAGCCACTATGTTCGAAATGTGGTTTGGCGGAAGAAACAGCCTACCACATTCTCTTTGACTGCGTCGCTTTGACACATTTTCGCCACTTCACGATTGGTTTAACCTTTCTTGAAGATATTCACTTGGACCCCGTGGGCAGCTTGACTCGCTTTTTAAGTCTGTCTGGCTACCTTTAGGTAATCTTAGCTCTCCTTTTGGGTATGGCGCAATATTCCTTAGAGGAATAAGTGCCTTTGCGGTCAACTGCCTCGGCTGCTGACTGACAGCCCACTTATAAGATAAGATAAGATAATTAACCCGAGCAACGCCGGGTGCCGCTGCTAGTAACTGATAAAATACATAAGAAATAGATAACAAAATAAACTAAAGACATAAATAGTAAGTAAATCATCAAATGTAGCCGAATTCAATAGGACAACAGTAAATTCTCAGAAACTTACAAGAACGTTAACAATAATTCAATCATCTCCAACAAATTTAGAATACAAATAAACACGAAGGACATTAGATGTGATGTGACAAAGATCAAATGCGGAAACCAGGCTCTAGATTAAAAACAAGGCGCTGGAGATGCTTTTGAAAGATCCTGAAATCTTTTTCAGAGCGAAGGATCGGGGGTAAATATACCCAGAACTTGAAACCGACATAAGATAAACATCGTCGACGATAGTTATGAATTGTTAGAGGCGTAATAAGTTGACCGTTAGATCTCGTGGAGTGGCGATGACTAATTGAATTTCGATTCAAATCAAAAGTAGGAGAGGCCAGCAATATAGAATTAATGATTTTAAAAACAAAAAGACATACACGCAGAAAATACAATGGAAAAATAGTCAATATACCTAGCTCAGCAAATCTAGCTGTTACAGATACAGTTTTCGGTACTTTAAGATATGACCTAACTTACCACTTTTGCAATTTCAGCACCCTGATGAGATCATGTGAAGAAGACGAACCAAAATACTACGCAAAAACAAATATACGAATGTATCCAAGCATAATAAAGTTGTAAAATAATTTTACTTGGTAGGAATCGCAGGCGAGAAATAAGACCCTGCCTTCTGTTCAGTTTGGAAAGTAATGAATTAATGTGAGAATCCCAGTGAGATCACGAGTAATCAATACACCAAGATAGATAGGTAAAAGAAGTCACCGTTGAAAGAGGTTAACTATCATAAAATAGTGGTAATACGTTGGGAATTCCTTTTCTGTTGCGCTGGTAAAAAGGCATTGCCTTGGTCTTATCGACGTTCACCTGTAGATGATTGTCGTTCGCCCATGACCTCAGGTCAACGAGTGCATTATTAAGCAATAAAATCAAATCACATAAATTACCACTCGCAGCTAAAAATGTAACATCATCCGCATAGAGGATGGAATCAGGTTGAATATGGTTAACTATGTCATTGATAAATAAGCAAAATAGTAGGGGTGATAAAATCGACTCCTGAGGGACACCGACATTACGAGTTATTGTCGCAGAAATCATATAAAACAGTTTTAAAAAACAGGATCGCTCAGTCAGAAAGGATTTTAACCGAAGTAGCGGCTGCCCATAAATACCGTACTGACGAGATAACTTACAAAGTAGTCGATCGACAGAGACTAGGTCAAAGGCCTTGGTGAAATCAATGTATATAGCAGCAACATAGTTAGTTATTTGAGGCCATCTTGGCTGAGGTGTATTCGAGAAGTTTATGACAAGCTATCTCTACACTTCTCTTCGGCACAAAGCCATGCTGACAAGTAGTAATAAAATCGTTCGAGAATATGTATTGCGACAGTGATGATTGCACAGACACTAAACCTTCAAATAGCCACTCTGAACACCATCATGACAAACGATCTCAACATGCGAAAGGTGTGCGTTCTGCGCGTCCATGAGTTCCCGGCGAAGCACAACTTGGCAACGCTGCCCCAGCCCCGACTTGGCTCCGGCAGACTTCTTTTTTTGTTTCCGAGGATTAAAGGACAACTCCACCCTAATATACAACTTTATTTAAAATGAAAGTTCGAGATAAAATAATAACGTGGCATAAATGAAAAATTTAAAATCGAACGCGAAATATATAAAACGAACGAAAATTACGAAAGTTAAGGTCACTTCTCGCGCTCCTTTACACAAAGAGGAAGTGACGTCCTCGTGAGACTGACGTCCTCATTTATTTCTATACACGTGCTATTTTACGATGGTTTACGCTTATGAACAAGAGGATTACACAAACGCAGTTCTGAATCGGATGTAGATTTTAATTCCTTTTTAAAGGATGTGGAAGAAACGACACAGACGTTCAGCCTTATGAACCGCTGAGACGCGATCATCCTTCGCGTATCTCGCCCGTAAGTGAGTACGAATGATGCAGAGACCGACGTGGTTGAATCCAAATAAGTACAAATACTGACAATGCTTATTAATTAATAAAATCTTGTAAACATTCCAAGGAGGAGCTTTAGAGTGAAGCAAAAATACATTTATATATTTATTAACAAGAAATTACTCCCACGAGTAGGTTAAGGCAAGTAGCAGACCCTGCGGTCATCTATTTTTACCCCTTTATCTGCATTTTTGACCTCCCCCCAAGTTTTTAAATCAAAAAATTGATTTTCTCGAGCTTAGTGTGTAGAAAATGTAAATTTTCTTTCCTTTCTCATCATTTCCGATGGAATGACATATTTATTTATTTATTTATTTATTTATTTATTTAAAATTAATTGGTACAGAAAAAATCCTATCCAAGCCCCAAATGGCCTCATGGCCGACGATAAGGGTCCTCGGAAGGATAAAATAAAAACAAAATAATAACAAGAAAGTACCAAAATAATAACAAATAAATAGTAAGAAGCTATATAAAAAATACAATTAAACAAAATAATCCAAAAGGTTAACGAGGGTTAGTAAGTGTGTTAAACGATAAAAGATAGATTTTCAGAAGACGTATAAACATACGACAGGAGGGGGAAGAGCGAATGGTTTCAGGCAAATTAGACCACCATTTAATACCTGCGTAAGAAACGCTGCGTTGTTTATAATTACTTTTAGCAAGGGGAAGTTCTAATAGAATTAGCTGACCGAGTAGCATAAGAATGGTAATGATATTGATAAGTAATTATTAAAGGAGTAACCAGTGATAAGTGGGAGTTTACGAGTTTATAAATAAACAAACATAGTTGAGAAACGTAGATTTGGAAAATAGTTAAAATGCCAAGTGATTTGAAGTGGTGGGAAATAGAAGTAGGCTTACGAACATTCAAGAGGCATCTCAAGAATCACTTTTAGAGTCGATAAAGACGAGAAAGACTAAAGTTTGAAGCCGAACCCCAGAACTGAATACCATAGCATAAACCAGAATGGATCAGAGAGTAGTATAAAAGAATTAGAATATCACAAGGGAGATAATGTAAACGCGAGACCATGCCTTGTTTTCTATTAAGAACAGACAATAGAGAATTAACATGTAGGTCCCAGGACAGATCTCGTGATATGAGAAGGACCTAAATATTTGAAAGAGTCAGTGCCAGTAATAGGAGAGTTATTGTAAACTATATTAAGATCCGAGGGGACATTATGTTTATTTCTCTGATAGAATAACATATACTTACAATATGGTTTTATTAAGATTTAAAACTAGGGCATTGGCAGAATTCCAAGAGCTCAAAACTGATAAAGACTGATTAATAGCAAGGACAAGATTAGGAATATTAAAGTCGGAAAACAAAAGAGTGGTGTCATCAGCATATAGAATTAAAGAAATCGAAGATAAGGTATATGAAAGGTCGTTAATAAAAAGATTAAACAGCGGCGGATAGAGAATAGACAACATATCACATACCATATGTTGCCATAGTTCTAACGACCAAGTGACTGCCACCCATGCAATTCCGACCCCCACTGGAACAATTGGGTCTAAACTTCATAGTAATATTATCTTGCCTAGAGAAACCTGTATACTGAATTTCACTCCTTTACGTACTTAAATAGCACATAGATATGTTGTCCTCTCTGAATCCCACCCCCGTAATTCCGACCCCAGTGCACCAATCAAAACCAAACTAAATAGTAAAGGTGGACATGCCCATAGTAAGGTACATTCCGAATTTCAACCTTCTACCTCAAAAATGTAGAAATTATGAAGTGGACGAACGGACAACCTAAAACCAATAAGTAGCTCCATTCTTCCGCTGCTTTTCGATGTAATTTATGAGCACTTGAGCAATCGTGCGTCGACAAAGCAATTTCACGTGCGCGTGCCGATGCCAATAATGCTTAAAAGATGAACAGAAAGTAACAATATATTCATTCTCGACAAATCGATTGTTATATGACTTGCCATTATCTTGGTATTCTCTACAGTCACTGTTTTAGCACGTGAATTCGACTTGAAGGGGTCCACGAAAAATTCTGAAAAGTTGATACGGCCGAGCTAAGACTTTGTTGGTCATATTTCTGAAAACAGAATTTGAAAAAGTTAATCCGTTTTTAAGTTATCGTGCAAACGGTGGACGGCCGGATAAACGTACAGACCAAGGGCGCATTCTTATAAGTAGCTTTTTGCTAAAACTCCTAATAAACTACACAAACTGATTATTATACTATTATACAAGGATAATAAAATAACAAGGATTGCTTATGCGGGTAAATTGACGTGATTGGCTGGTGCAGATGACGTCACTCCTAGACCTTGCTTCAAAGGAAAAGCATAGGAACACAGCAACAATTAACATATTCTTTTTATTTATTTGAAATTTTTGATAAAATTTATTATATATTATTGCAAAATATTACATATAATTATGTATATGTTTGATCTGATATATTAATAAGTTATTTATATTTTTTTTCATACTTTTTTTATTAATTCAAAATTAGCTTAATTCATAAACTGAAAATGCCGTTTTTATTGTAATGCAAAAACTTAAAAGATCTGTGCACTTTATTTTTATAAGTAGGCTTCGGATTTGCATATAATGCATATTTTTTCCCAAACTAGTAATGCACTCAAATGATGTTTTTAATTGAATACTTGAAAATGTCAATACTGGAAAGAAAAAAAAAGGAGCGGGGCCTACATAAATATGCTTAAAAAATGAAAAAAATACTGACACGACTCTTAATAAAGTGTTGAACCAAAAACAAATTTATGAAATATAATGTTATGATGATACAGTTTCTCCAGTGATTCTTTTAAATTTAACACATTACTGGAAAACAAATGGCTAATTTACTCGGAAAAATCAACTGAACCACAGATAAACTAGTAGCAGGTTATTGCATTTTTTGTAATTTGGGTTCGGATTTAAATGCACTAAAAAGTGCAAAAGTATGCGCTAAAAAAAACCCGCCAAAATATGTAGTAAAAACTGCAGTAAGAGCTTACCTGTTCAGCAGCAAATACTTGGATAAAAATGAACTGTACTTGTAAGCAACATCCCTTCAAAAATATGCGCTAAAGTCAGAAATATGCATTTTTATGTACAATAAAGCTTAAGCTAGAAGGTCAAGAAGGGGCTAAAAGTGCTTAAAAACATCATTTGAGCGAATTACTAGTTCGGGAAAAAATATGCATTATATGCAAACCCGAAGCCTACTTATAAAAATAAAGTGCACAGATCTTTTAGTTTTCGCATTAATGCAGACGAATGTTCTCATTTTCCTAAATATCGAGAGGGGTACGGTGCTCACTCCAAAATACGCTCCCTCGACCGCCGGGGGGGGGGGCCGCCACTTTGCGCGTTTGGCTACGTCGATGCTAGTGTCTGATATTAAAAATTTGGCCCCGTGAAGTTGGCCCCTTCCACTTTCGCCCCTTAAATTTTCACCCGTTCCACTTTCGCCCCGGCGCAATTATATGGTAATTTCACTTTCGCCCTGTATATTTTATCAAGGCCCTGAAGAGAGGCTAAGGCTATACGCAAATAACTTGAATATAACATAGCCTGTACCAGGGTTTTCAAACTGTTATGGTACTTCAAGCCATGCCAAGTGATGGTATTCGTATGGTTCTTTATTTTCCAGGAATCAATGTTTTTCACGAATAATCACCCAATTGTTTTAAGTGGTTTTTAGTGGTAGGCGATTCCGTGAAAAATTGAATCGAGTCTGAGAGGGTCAGAATCGATTATTGCGAAAAATTGAATCTATTTTAAAAACTATTAAAATTAAATCTGTTTATTGTAATTTATTTCCATGGTTAAAAGAGTAGCAAAATAAACATAGAAGAAGCCATTCATGAATTTTTATTTAATAACAAACAATAACAAACATGTTGTGAAGCAGAAACATTATAACAATGTATTGTGAAGCAGAAACATTATAACAATGTATTGTGAAGCAGATAAAAAAAAGTTAGATTGATTGATTATTTGGTATTATGGAATCGAGTTTCGGAATCGGGAATCGCCCACCACTAGTGGTTTTACGTCATAATTATTGTGATTATAGATTGATTTTTCTTCAAAACAGCACGAACGTTTGTTAACGATTCATTGACAGTGGTACTTCAGTTTACTGTCCTCGTGGGGTGGGACTTGTTCAAAAATATTTGAAAACCATGGGCCTATAATAATCAGGCTAACGACTACTGTGCGAACTATGGAATTTTAAACACTTAACAGACGTTTAGGGAAAATGTATTAATAAATCATCTTTTTCTTGTTTTTAAAACATTGTTTGCGTTTTTTTTTTTTTATTTTCCAAACTCTATTATTTCTTTTAAAACAATTTAGATTTTAGGAAAGCTTTAATTTAAATCGTTCTTAATTAAAAGGAGAATATCATGGGTTAGGTTAGGTAAGTATTCTAAATAACTGAATTCTTAGTATTCTATTTGACTTGTTAACCTCTCTGCAGGGTCTTTTTTATGAAAGTGGGTCTTAAAAGTATTTTTGCAGGGGGCGAGTGTGGAAGGGGTGAAAATGGAAGGGGCGATAGTGGAGGACAGCATCGCATATAATAGGCAACATCGAGATCAAAAGAGCCGACGCAGAGTTGACGGACTTAAATTAAAGAGGAGACGTTTAGATTTAATTGTGAAAAGGGAAAAAAAAAAGATGACATTCCAGCTTCCCTTGTTTAGAGTAAACCAAAAAAGGCTGTCTACCATCCGATCATAAGAATTATAGAGAAATTTTTAGGCAATTGTAACCATTCAAGCATTCAACCCCATTATTCATTAAATCATTAATTAATTAATACTGGTACAATTTTAGGATCTTATCGTTTTTCCACTCGCCCGTTCAATTATGGTCGCCTTGTGTATTAACCGATTGTTAAAATAATGTAACATTGCAATATTACAGTTTAAATTGTCAGTTCTGAATTTAATATTAAATTTCTGTGATTACAATATTTTATTCTCGCTCTGCGCAGCAAGACAAACAACAAAAAGGAAATTAATTTGAATTATTATGAATATTATTCGATTTTTGCCAGTTTTCTTTGTTCAAATATAGACTATGTATTTCGCTCCGTAATTTATCCGCGCAAGCCCAACACATCCTTACATAATTTTCAGATTCACTAATCAACTATATCACTGCCGTTTTGAACTACGTTTTGGCTCAGATTTGAACACCTTTACATATTTAGATAGGATGTTTGTTTATTGCAACGGAAACAACCGGGAATAAACAAGTACACCCGAAAGCAATGGTGTATTTGTTTACTCCCGTCCCAAGATCGCTTCCGTTTGCAATTGAGAGTGAAGCTCACGCCATTACGCTTGGTAACAACATCACCGACCAAAAAAATCGTTTATATAATAATGGTTTTGTTAAGTGTTTTGTTCGTATCCGTTGATATGGATTGGTTTCCGCGGGATTAGCATTAGGATTATAGAGAAGGGATATAAGCATTCTAAAATTTAAATAAGGATATAAGCATGGTTATTATATGAAGATTCGTAATAATGGAATTTGGAATCATGTCGAAAACATAATTTAATAAAAATGTTCAGCCTCGTTAGTTAGAAGACATATATATCGCTGCTGTCAAACACCCGCTCGAAACAGTCGTTCAGATGAAGTCATTTGTATTTCGTCATTCTGATGACTTTCGCTGTATCGATCACATACGTTGGTTTCGTCTCAAGAAACAAACAAATCTTAATGCACAAAATAAATATCAGGAACTGTATTTCCACATAGGTTTAAAATCCACAATTAAAAGGATCGTCAAATATTTGAAATTTCAATTTCCTATTAAAAATAATAATAATGCAAATAGTCATTTTTGCTTTTTCTTTACTACAGTCTAACAGTACATTAAGCACTATTAAATTCTCAGTTATCACCAGTTACATCAAGCCGTACAAAACAATAATTATTAATAATTATTCTATACCATACATAATAATTCAGTCCTGTACTACAGCTCAACAGTTATCCTATCTCCCAGCCCATTAATAATACAATTCGGACATGTATATCATTTTATGCATATTTTTTATTAATATTCTTTTAAAAACAAAACTGATGTTCAAATTGAATAAATGTGTAACAAGTTGACTAAAAGCACATGATGATAAATGTTGTTATGTAATGTTTTTCGTTTAAATCTGTGTTTGCAATTAGATTCTCAGCTTACAACAGATTAGGGTATGAGTGTACTGTACTACAGTTGAAGAGCCAATTTTTTTTGTTATTATTAAAATTAAATAAATATCCGTGTAAATACAGTATAACTCTGCCTTAGCAACAAATTCCACCTGATTATTCAAATATGAATAATTACAATAGTCAAATAAAGTAATAAACACGAAAGTTTTGTTCTATAAATTCCTTATAATCTGACATCCAAAACATATAATTGGGGGGGGGGCCCCCCCGACTATGTAGGCTAAATCACTATTTTATACAGGAGAACTGGATTCGTTATAATTTGGAAATAAGAGGGACCAATATTTATACCAGCTGCAATACAATAGAGTATAAATAAATTATAAAAGTACGGAAGTTATTATAAAGGAAAGAATTTAAAAATCGAGGTTAAAATTTATTATCTCTTCATTGTGCAATATCCTTTCCCTTTGGGCTTTATAGCTGCTTTTATAATTTGATACAATAAATAAATAAAAAAATAATAATACCCAACGAATTTTCCAACCCAAACCTCTTGAAAATGTTATATTTTTCATTTTTATTTGAATCACGAATTTTTGAGTCAATGCTTTTTGATTCCCTGCATAATTCCCTGATTGAGTCAATGTATAATCCTACTCCCCTCCTTCCATTCACCAAGACTGCTATCATTCCATCCGCCATTTCGTGGTTTCAGTCTAAATCTATAGCCTGGTTATTATAGTATGGCTGGTAATAGTAATTAACAGCTCCCTGCTCTAAATGATACAATTCTTTAGTGGTTAAAAGTAATTCATTATTCAGTGGTGCGGTTAAATAATTAAGACAGTGATCAATAAATATTATTAATCTCCATTCCCTTGATCTCCATTTTCTAAATGTTAGTCATTCCGCCATTTCGTGGTATTCCCACATGATAATTGCATTTGCGTACATGCGTTCTATATACTGTGTAATCTTCCAAATAAATACTGTGGAAGCATATTAAATATTGTTGAAAACATTAGTGTAATTCTGTACACGTATAACCTATGAGATGCCATACAAATCATATGTTACTGATCATATTTTTTATGAAATTTCCCCTCTTAAGATTCACATTATGACAATGTGGCGTTAAAAACGTTTTCTCTTACCACTTTTTATCCAATTTTTAATGAACAAATATTCTTTATCCAATTTTGCTAAAATATATATTTTCAAATTTGCATTCTGGTCATTTTCATCATTTTAATTTAAAATTTCGTAATGAAATAAGAACTTTTCCTGTCTGTCAAAAATATCTGAAAAATGTTTATTGTTAAGAAAATAAATGATTTATTTTTTAAAAATAAACAAATGAGATTTCCATAATCCCAACTTAGTATTTGATGCGCTTGTTCTTTGTTTAATATCAATTCGACCGGAAAAATAGTTGAGAGCTGAAACGAAGGTTTAAGCGAAGTAAGATGTGGAGCAGCACACTCAATGGGGTCGTTCGATTACAAGGCCAAGGGACGGAGAGGAGATCGACCCTATGGAGTCGGTTGAGAATTTTCTGCTTCACATCTTCTCCTCAAGAACAAGTCACCTTTCTTTAAACAGAGAGAAACATGATGACAATCATTTTACATTTATCTAATAACAACTTAGCAACATTTAAAACTATGAAACACTTATCTAAAAAATGGTTAGGATACAGAGTTAAATGCATGCTTTGGGTGATAATAACAAAACTTTTTTATGCTTTAAAATCAAAATGTATAAAATATTTTATAGCAAGAATATCAAATATAATCCCTTTACATAAATCACAACTAGTAAAAAAGATTGGGAACTCATTATAATTACATCATTCCATTGAACATATGTGTAGGGAATTGATACAAGACAATTGCGCAAAGACAGAATGAAAAATAATTGCACAGTTATTAGTAAAAAAAAATATCAAGATTCAAGTTTTTATTATGATACCACTTATCTTAATGTATGCTATTGCTTATCTCTAAAGATAAGAAATGTATATGTAAAAAAATGAAAAAAAATATTCAATTAACATTATCTCATTTATGAAAACTACACGAAATGGCGGAATTGGGCAGGCATGGAAAAGACATTTAATTGGACAGCTGTTTAGCTATGTCATTAGATCTTGTTAAGTGAATTATTTAAACAATTAAGAAGACATATGTGTTAGTATTATTTGTTAAATACTATTTGCAGTGCAATAATAAAAGTACAAAAGCAAAGCTGAAGCCACATGAGTGAACTGAACATAAAATGGCGGATGAAAAAATGATGGTGATGTGTAGGGGAAGAATTCAAAAGAACTTTAATTCGAAAATTATATCTATCGATATTATTTCAATAGTCTAAACAAAAATATGGCATTATCTCTCATTTCTTAGTATATTGGTCAAGTTAGATATATTTTATATTGTAGAAGTCATTTTATCAGCCGTGAGTAAAAAAACAAAATTGATTGCTGGAAAAATTCCACTCACAAGTCAGATGAGTTGGAAAGGGATGTTATATAATTGAAGGGGAAATGTAACAAATATAAAGTCTATCCTGAAATCTCCTGAAAACAAATGGACTTCCGCACCTTTATAATTTGTTTATGTCCTTCAGATTAACAAATCTAATTCACCTAAAAAATTAAAGCTGCTTATAAATACATCGCCTTAGCGAAAACACTAATTCTTCTTTATGATTTAGTTTGCTCCTCCCAAAATTGATTTCTTATCCTTTTATGAAACGTTCTCCCTATTCCTGACTGATTATGTTTGTCATTATTTTTTCCTAATTTCTTTAAATGAATGCTTTTGCTACATGAAGATATACAACCACAAACATACTAATGTCATCTTTATGTATTTCAACTGTTAGTTTTATTTAAAAAATTGCTCATTTATAATTTCAACTTTATTAAAATTGTACGTTAATGCGTTGTTTTTTTCTAAATTACTCGTACCATATTTCACACCAGCAGCATCGCATGACGAGGGTTTAATGCCGAAATGAGGTTAGATTGAGAAAGTACACAGACTGATGATATCATTTTGTTCACCTCCAATGAAATATATCCACTTGGAAGACCAGCCAATCATATTAGGTGATGGTGGCGCCACCATCGTCAAGCCCTGTGATTGGTGGCCTTTACCTATTTAAGCGCTATACAAGGGTACTTAGATCAAAATTTTGAGCTGGTTCATGAGCTGCAGTTTAAAATCACATAGATTCTCAATAAAATTATATATTGCATAGTCGGTCATTCTCCTTTAATGCTTTTCTTCAACATTAAAACCACCCAAAACGTTTTGAAAAGATGAATAAAATAAATAAAATAGATACCCTTACATACTTCTTGTTAGAATGAGTCCATTACAAATTTCAATTTATTTTTCATGCACTATGTTGAGAAATGTTGTTTCCATCTTTCCCCACTACTCTTCTTTTTTACCCGTAAAAACCTTTCACTTTTAAAATTGAATTTAAACGATATAGTTTTGTTCTTTAAAAAGAATTGTCTGATATTGAAGGAATTTTATCAAAGGACTCAAGCATTCGCGAAATCAAACATAAATTTTTGAGGCGTGGTTATCATTTACTGAGAGTAAATTTTTGTGTGACTTTCGTGATATTTTTCATTGTTTAGCCTATACTTCTATGAACGAAGGCAAAAAGAAGATTGTAATGCTTTTTAATCTTGTCCTTCTGTCATCTTGATGAAATCAGAAAATAAAAAGACGAGAGTTCTGAAGCATTATTATTATTATTATTATTTTTATTTATTTTCATTACATTTAAACGTACAAAATAGGTTAGCATCTTCAAAGCCATTATTATTACACTAATTACATCATTTGTGTAAATTTGTAGGGTATACGTGTACAGATCTGCATTAATGTCATCAGTTCAATGAGATCAAGAAAATGACTAAACTGTTGGCGTAGTCATAAGCGAAAATAACGAGCATCAAATTTTATTATAATGCTGCCTATTGTGCTAGAATATTGTAATTGTAATTTAGTTATATAGAAAGGGCCCACAGTATAGAGATAAACCTTTCCCTCTTTCTATCTCAGTAAAGGGGCCTGTGCGTTTTCAAAATAAAATGCAATAGTTGTTTAGGTTATCACGTGACAGCACCACGAAATGGCGGAATGATCCTTCCTTATTAAAATGGACATCAAGGGAGGGGAAAGAAGTGGTATAAAAATATTTGCTCAAAACTATACAGACTGGTACACACCTAATTATATTGAGCAAGTAAGGGTACGTATTTACTAGAAGTTTATTTTAAAACTAGTTACTTTATAATGTTCAGGATTCATTGAACATTCAATATATTTACGAAGTGAGTAATGTGGACACGAAATGGCGGATAGAATGCTTGCTTTCATGTTTACGAAATAGCAGACCTGCCAACTATTTCTGGAGGAAAACCGGGTGATAGTAAATTTAGTCGGGTAAAATATACGTATCGATAACATATTTAATTGTACAAAAATTGTCCACTTAAATTTTTACTTTTGGGCATAATTTAACATTAGATGCCACAAGAACAATTATATATTATACATTAGTCAAAATAATTAAGGGAGTAAGATACACCGCCGTGAAATAATGAAACTAACACTGTAAAATTATAAAATATCTTTTATCTTGAAATTATTCTTTTATAAATTTGAAGTTTCCCTTATTTGTCTCCTTGTGGAGCTGATTGCACTGTCTTGTAGCTTTTTTGCCTTTTTATATTACTTCTTTTAAAGGTTTACACTTGTAGCATGGTACTTCTCTTTCTGGATAAGCAAATTTAACTGCAAGAAGACTAAATAGTGTTCCAAAAAAAAATTGCTGACGAAATTGCTGGTGCATCACGGGGAAAGAAAGGAAAATTTTAGGGGTTCTTTTAGAGAGCACTATTCGCCGGGAGATTTTTACGATCCGCCGGGTGACCGGGTGAGATTGTCAAAATCCGGGTGACACCCGGTGAATCCGGGTGAGTTGGCAGGTCTGAAAAAGAACTAGGTAATCCCCCATCCTTCATGTGACAATTTATGCTATAGATATTACATTATAATGGTTGCTCACTTGGCCATAAGGAGAGCTAGGACTTTTACAAATTAAAGTATATAGCAGAAGTAATCCATTGACTTCTATTTATTTATTTTTATTTTATAAATAATAAATTGACATCCGTGGAATAAATTATTCATGCGCCGCCTTTTCGCACATTATAAAAATTCATTTTGTCTAATAAAAACGAGGAATCTCTGCTCAAAAATTCATTTATTTGCACGGGGAAACATTTCTATGATTCATCATTCAAATTATTTACTTTGGAATAATTCTCTGGGTTTAGGTTATTCTGAATTTATAAATATTACTGTGGATATGGCTTTTCTTAAATTGTTCTAAAAATTACGAGTAAATGAGAGGGAGTTAATGACGAAATGACATTCTTAGGAGAAAAAAATGCGCCAGAGAATAATAATTTTAAAATAAAGTTTTTTATTCTTTAGTCCTTAATGTATGCTTTCGAAGGAATAAAAATATAAAGCAAGGGGGGGGGGGGGGGGGGCGAGGGAGGGTAAAAGGGGATCGAGCTGCCATTGAAGGTTCGAGAGTAGGCTAAAACAGGATCGGATACATGGAAGAAAGAATCGATCTACTCTTTCTTCAATGATCAGATAGTCGAAGGGGTTGAAGCAAAGAACCTGATTTACGTTCTTTGGTTAAAGCAGAGATGTTTAATGCTAGCGGGATTGAAGCAAAGACGATAAGAAAGGTCGTATTATTACCTTTCTTATCGTCTTTGGATTGAAGTCTCGGTTGTATTAAGAATCTCGAAGTTGAAGTCTCGACGACGGGGAGAAGAGTTGAAGTCTGGTATGAAGGTGGGTGTGAGTAACACCTCCTCTACTACTGGGTAGTAGACGAGGTGTTGATGTGAGTCAGGTGAAATGGTTACCCATCTTCGATATGCATGGAAAATTTTATAGTTGAATTTAAATTTTATTCATTTTATTCTTGTGTCCTAATACAGATGGAAAAAATTAATTAAATAATAGCTGTTGTAAGGTGGTCAAATCAAGAATTAATTTTTCTCCATGACATTAATATCATAATTCAAAATTACCGTGAGAGAGAAGGAATGACCTTAATCAATTAAAATTACTTAGATTTATTTGATGAAAATTTAACATTTCTTTTAACATATATTTCATGAATAATATTTGTACCTGTTATATGCGTTATTATGGAATAGAGCCACAAAATGACGGATTGACAATCTACGAAGTGGTGGTATGAATGGGAGAATTTTGTAAAGCCTTTAATTTAGCTAGGAGCTATTTATTATTAATCCGCGATTTTTAATATATAGTTTAACAAGGGTTTCTAAATCTGATGTTGATATTTAAACGATTAGGACAACGAGTAGCGTAATGGACGAAATGAAAATATTATTTTTAGGTTAATAAATGCTTCTCATCTATTCCTGCTCAGCCATGCAAATGCATATGAGGGTCATTCTCACGAAAATGGTACATTTGATGTTTCAAATTTTTTTTTTTCAAAATTATCTAATCTAACTTAAATTAATGTTAAATAATAGCTTATAGAGTGAATTTATCTGTTTTGTAAAAATTAATTACATCAAACTTAGTACTAATATGTGATTTTCATAGTTTTTTGATTGGTTATGGGAGATTTTGTCCACTCTGTTACACATCTATTTGTTGGATTAAATTATGTAAATTCGCTTTTTTTTCAAAACATTTTGTGCAACACAAACAAATGAACATTTATTTTATATAAATGCTGGAAAATTTTATGTTAAAGAGTAAATTTATAATTTTTTTTATAGTTTTCATGCTTCAAAATGCAAAATTGAAAAAGGCATGTGAAAAAATTAGATTATCATATCAAATAGAGTTAAATAAGATCAAAATTGCGCTATTCTGGGTACAATTCCATCTGTCTAAACAGGTTAATACTCTTAATTCAAATTTTTTTGATTTTTTAATTTGAAATTACAATAAAAACACTTCTGTAACAGAGTGGACATAATTGTAACAGAGTAGACACAACTGCTGTAGATTAATCTGTAAATTTATGAAAGAATAACAGACAAACAACATTCTACTTTCATAAATTTTGTATTAAATTTACTTTTTACATATATCAAGCTTTTTGGAAAACATCAACAGCATATGGAAATTCATAATGTAAACGTCCGCCTAATAGTTCTAACTTTGGCTCTGCTAGGATTTTTTTAATTTGATCAAATGAACATAGGAGATATCTGTGTCAATCGTTTTAAATAATTTTCGCACGTTATTTGTTGTCCTTAAGCTCATCACTTTAACTTCGTCATCTTCTTCAATGTCACTTTGAGCATGACAACATACGAGGGGAGTTCAATAAGTAATGCAACACATTTTTTTTCTCGGCCAATTTTGGTTGAAAAAACTGGACATTTTTTGTGGAACATTTTCAAACATTTCCGCTTCGTCTCGTAAAGTTTCATTGACGTCCGATATGTGACAGCGCTATAGTGAGCTGTTAAAGTGGCGTCTACAATGGAGGTGCGTTCCAAACAACGGCCAGTGATTGAGTTTCTTTTGGCGGAAAACCAGGGCATCTCAGATATTCATAGGCGCTTACAGAATGTCTACGGTGATCTGGCAGTGGACAAAAGCACGGTGAATCGTTGGGCAAAGCGTGTGTCATCATCGCCGCAAGGTCAAGCAAAACTGTCTGATCTCCCGCGAGCTGGCCGGCCGTGCACAGCTCTGACTCCAGCAATGTCGGAACATGCGAACACTCTCATTCGAGCAGATCGACGGATTTTCATCTGTTTGGCCCAATGAATAACGCAGTCCGTGGGACGCACTACGCGGATGATGAAGCAGTTGTTGATGCAGCACGACGTTGGCTCCGACATCAACCAGTGGAATGCTACCGTGTAGGTGTACAGGCCCTCACTTCAAGGTGGCGTAAAGCCGTAGCATTGAATGGAGATTACGTTAAAAAGTATGTTGTGTAGGTAAAAGATTGGGGAATAACATGGTGTATTTGGATGCTGAATAAAACAACCCCCTTTTTCAGAAAAAAATGTGTTGCATTACTTATTGAACTCCCCTCGTATTTAGACCGTGTGTCTGAAAAGTAGCGTGCCAAATGGATTAATAGGTTGCTTTGATTTTGTAGGTGAAATAGTGAAATTGAGGAATAATGCTGACACCGAAACAACGTGTAGAGCTGATACTTCTTTGTGGAGATCACCACAGAACATCTCGAGAAGCTGCAGACGAATTTCATCGCCTGCACCCTGATATTCCCAAGCCCACCAGCTACACTTTTACGCGTGACAGAAGAAAATTTGGATCGTGTAAGACATTGTCTTCGAGTGCATGGTGCACATTTTGAACATGAACGATAAGCTTGCGAAACCGTGTGAACCTAAAGCCAACATTCATAAACTTTTCATATGGCACGCAACTTTTGAGACACACGGTATGTTAACTTTCTAGCACCACCAGCTTTAAATTCAAGAAGCATGTATATGCAGGCTTTCACGCTTTTAGCACTCACTTCTTTAATAGGCAATCATCACATACACCACTGGATTCATCTGACGAAGCAGAGGAATAAATATCTGAAACTTTAAGTTTTTTATTCCTTGGTATTCTGTTTGTATTAAGATTTTGTTTCATTAGGCAAGCATAAACTTTCATCTCAAAACACAAACAAAAATTCACATTTTTCATGCAAAAACATGATATGTCCCAGAGTATGTAACAGAGTGGACAATTAAGTCTAAAAAAAAATTTTCTAATAAAAATAAAAAAGTAATAATAAAGAAAATAATATTAAATGAAAAAATAATATTAGATTTACTAGTTTATATGCAATTTCAGGAAAAAAAAATTTTTTTAATCAATAATTTAAATGTAACATAGTGGACATTAAAAGCCTCAAATTAAATATTAGAAAAAAAGAATGAGTCTTATCTTACTTGTTGACTGTGGAATCCAAAATGGCTGACTAAGCATGGAAGTTGTACTACTTACTCATCTCAAAATTGTTGCCAGGTTTAATTTAATTCATTATTTTATTTTTGAAATGGCTGTAACATAGTGGACATTACTAAGGAACAATTTTTCTTATTAAAAAAAATATTTTTTTAATGAAATTTATTGTTAAAATATTTTTATGTAAGAGATGCAATGTTATTGATAATTTACATAGTTGTAGTATTTGAGCAATTTCTTAAATAATGTTTAACTCTTATTGATTTGAAGTTGGGACATCAAGATTTGTCGTACTTGTTCTTCAAATAAAAAAAATTAAGACTTTTATAAATCACTTAAGTCAAAACAATAAATACCTGATTATACAGAATTAAATGAAGAATAAATAAAAAATATGTTTAATTGGTAGCATTTCTGAAATTTTCAGAAAAAAATTCAAAAGTAGCGGACATGATTTGTACCATTTTCGTGAGAATGACCCATGAAATGATTGAAAAATAGAAATAGCATGTGAAATTGTTATAACAAACGTTATGGCCTTATAGTGCAGACAATTAAACTCCCTAAGAGTTCCTATAAGAATCATTTTTCAAAAGGTTATGCATAATAAATTTCTGTATCACTTTATTTATTTATTTATTTATTTGTTTGTTTATTTATTCAAAATATACGGGAATACCCTTTTATATGAATAATACAAACAAATGACAAAAAGGATATTAAATAAGGTAAATAATCAATAAATCATAAGACATGAAAATCATTACAGTGTATAAATGTCAGATAAAGATAAATTTTTTTAAATAGAATTGATCATAACTGCAAAAAATTGTCAAAAGGATTAAAATCATAAGGGCATATAGGAAAAAATGAATTTGCCATAAAACAAGTTAAAGTACACCCTATTCCAAAAGCGTTTTCACTTAGGTGAATGATGTTCGGCATCCCTTGCAATATATTAAACCAGTGAAATATTAAATCGTTTCAGTCCAGAAGTCAAGTTCGAATCACGTCGGATGCGACTTCTTGCCTGGACCGCCGGTTTAATTTCACTGGTTTAATGTATTGCAATCATTCACCTAAGTGAAAACGCTTTTGGAATGAGGTGTACAATCATAATGCACTTCAACTTGTGCCTTTTGAATCCTTCCCTGAACTTTCTTTCATCCCATTGGTATTTTCCCTTTTTTTTTTTTTACTCTTTCAGGCCTTTAGCTTTCTGTTCCGCTTTTAGCATAAGCTTATAAGCCTAATCTGAAGCTTTGACCTGAACCTATATTCCCCACATATTCTAAAAATAGATAGATAATAATAGATAAATTGATAATGGCACATCAACGACATATTGACTACTCGGTGGTACATCTGAATTGTAAGGATGAACCAGATGATTCCACCCATACAATTCATAATTACCAACGAATCTTCAGTCAGTCACTGATGTACCATAATACACATTCATTCTTCCTTTTCGTGTTCTCGCAATCTTCCATTTCCTCAGACTATTACAATACATGTATTTGCAGCCCCCCCCCCCACCGTGTTTTGAAATGTGCTTCCACAGTTTTTTAAATCTGCTTTCAGAGAGCGGAATTTTGGTCCCTCTCAATTTGTTAATTGAGGCATTCACATGGTGGCAAAAAGTAAACTTTTCAGGTGAAGCAAAAAAACGATTTGCAATCACTTTATTGCTGATTTTATTACAAAAAACACATGTAAATTGACAATATACGCTCACTTTATCTGTTAGAAATATAATTTGAAAAAATAGGCATAACGCTAGCTCAAAATATATTAATTTTAGGAAATATCGAATTTGTCACTTACTACTTTTCCCATGTTAACGCTTCAATTCTGGTTTCTCATTGGAGTTATGTATCTTTGTCCAGGCTTTCATAAATGATTTCATCGGCCTCGGTGGCTCAGGGGTTGCGTGGTCGCTTCTGATGCCCGAGGACGCGGGCCTCGACCCCGGCCGAGGACGACGAGGATTTTTTCAGGGGGAAAATCCTGAGATCACGCACTTCCTTCGGAAGGGAAGTAAAGCCGTTGGTCCCGTGTAGTCGTTTGCCGACTGCACGTTAAAGAACCCTTGCGAGGCAAAATTTGCGGCCCCTATAACGCCGTCCTGAAATGACCTTGGCAGTTGAAAAGGACGTTAATACCAAACAAACCAAACCAAACCAAATCATAAATGATTTCCAGTCTGTCATTAGTATTAAGAATGCCCATGAGTTTAGCCGTTTCTTCCAATGCCCATTCCCAACCATTTCAATTGTTTGAATTTCTTAATTTTTCATTTATTGCAGTCCCTCATTTTATTTTGTGTCCATTATAACTACAAGCACAATATAAGGGGGTAAAGATGCTTCTACATATGCCCCTGATAATACCTTTCAGTGTTTCCTTTTGCCACCCTAACTTTTTGTCATATGTTCAAGCTTCGTTCATAGTCTCCACTAGATGTTTCTAAATATTACATAAGGTAACAGATACCTTCTTTAACCCAACCATTAGTCGATCCTTTTCTGTAGGTGATCTTTACGTGCACGTATCTTAAGATGCATCTCAAAAATTCTTGATAGGTTCCAGATAAGGACTCGGGTTGTCTAAGCCAACTTTGAAATCCACGTACTTTGAAATCACTGTTATGATCCGAGCAATCGTTGTCTGCTGATACCTGATTGGACCTTTCCTGAAATATGCCGTAATATTGGAAGTGCATAATCGTTCAGAATGGCATTGCACATCATTCATGGTTTTGTCGATAATAACTATTGAACCGAAGCCAACTTCTTTCACTACCTCTAACAAACATCATTGTCAGGACGATAGAGTCTGTAGGAACTATTCCCCAGGAATTTGCCAAACCTAACAACAGCCATCGGAATGATAGAGGGCGAAGTTCTAAATTCGCCGTACTCATTTGTTCGTGGGAATCTTTTCCATTGCTCTACAGTTCAGGATTGGCGTTTGCATTTGTTGAGGTGACCAGTGAACAGTTCCAGGACTTTGGTAACCCAAACATGGAGTGGCCTATGCTGTCATTAATTCCACTGTGTGGTGTGGGTCTGGTAATCCCACTAAACTTGCATTTCCACTATTGCGAGAATTAGCGCTTTCTAGGTGGTAGCCGAAAGAGCTGGAGCATAGGCTTTCTAGATAGAGTGTTCGAATCCAGCTGGGTATTGTCTAGACATGTGAAAGTCATGAGCAAACATAGTAGTCATGAGAAAGGTGCAAATAACCTAGAAATGAAAAGCAGAAGGTTCCTGGTTCGAACCCAGGCTGTGGAATTTTCTTTTCTATTTTCATCGCTAATTTGTCCCGATTTATATACTGTCTACAAACACTACCCTACAATACTGGAACGGATACCTATATAACTAATTTTAAATGATTATATTTCGTTAACTAATGCCCATTAGCATGAGTTACTATGCCATATAATAGTGGGAGGGGTGCATAACAACATATTTAAATTCAGTTGAACCCAAGCTTAACAGGCCTGGTCCTCCCCTTGTAAGCTTTTAAGAAGTTAAGCAGAACAAAATCTGAATGTCGTCGCTATCTCTTGTAAATTTCTTGTTTACATCAAATTAATTATTCAAGATACTATTTAAACTACAAGGTCAAGATTCTACTGCCGTAAAGAAAGAAAATATGGTGTGACACTCATTGGCGGATTTAGGGGAGGGGGGGCTATGGTGACTTAGCCCCCCCTGGCGAGTTGATTAGTCCTTAATTACTGTCCTAATTGAGTATGACGCCACCAAGGCTTAGCCCCCTCATTCATTTTACTTTAAATCCTCCAATGGTGACACTACTAACATGATGGAAAAACCTCTAATCACATCCGAGATATGAAACGCCGAATACGTACAAGGCGTTTATTTATGAAACCTCTATGTATATTTCAGTTAGAGGTTTTCCCCTTCCTATACAGATAATTTTACAGAAAGCTCATAAGGGAGCTCCAAAATTTGATTTAAAAAAATGTACGAGTAGTTTTCATCCAATTAACTACTCATGCAATGCATTTCTCAAAATTTTCCGAGATAAAAATTCATAAAGTTTATTTTAATGTGTGCAGCTTATAACTACGGGGATTGTAGAATAGGTTTGGTTTGGTTTATTAGAATTTTTGGCGTCGACTACTAAGGTCATTTTGCGCCTTTTACACAAGTTATATCTGTACGCAGCCCGGGACAAACAGCTTACGCCCTAGCCCTCTCGGCCACCTGGCCGGCGATTGTAGAATAGGATTCTAATATAAACTGCATACATTGGTGATAAACTTTAAAAATTTTTTCCTCAGAAAATTTTGAGAAGTGTATCGAATGGCTTTGCATGGATATTTAATTGGGTGAGAGTGACTCGAGGATTTTTTTTTTGTGTGACATGTTATGTAGCGTAAATACATCTTTTTTTTATTCGCCTTCGTACAATTTAGTTAGAAGCTAAATTAAAAAAAAAGATTGCAGGATATTCTCGGACGTTCGTAAATAATCCATACTGAATACACGTATATCTAGGATGTACCCGTAGATGGATTCATTCAATAAACAAATTTTTAAAATAAAAATAAAGATTCAAAAGGCAGGCAATGATAAATAAAATAAAAATAGAAAACAACTATTACAAACAAAATAATCGTACACATTATAAAAACTACTTAAAGAGTTTGTAGAAAGATTTAACTTCAAAAAACTTAAATTTACCTCTATGTTATGATTATCCGTTTAATAATGCTTTAGGAGAATATTAAAATGGGTATTATGAATCTTAGCTGAAAATTAAAATTGTATCAACAAGGACCTATAACCGAAAATAAAATTGCAGAGGCGAGTCCAAGGATAGATTGAAAAGTTTCCGGGAATTGCTACTACATGTCAGCTCTTTTCCGAATAGTCTTAAGTTGATGTCATGACCACACTTACACATGACCCGACTGCAAATGTCAAAATGATCCATCAAATAGTTTGGTTTTGACAACCATTAAAATGAAACAATTTTGTGTGAAACAACAGCGAAATTCAAATTCAGGATGAATGCTCTTCTTGGGGATTCATCACCATTTTCCACTTGACTTCAGAATTCAAGCGTGGACGCACGCATCACAGAATCCTGATTTAAGGCCTTTAACATCTCAGAACGGATTTCATCATCATCTGCAGCTTTGCCCGTCTTCAGGGACTTAATTGCCCATCTGAATTCTGCTTCGGTGATACTACCGTGATTATTCTCTGCTCTAAGGTGCCTCGGTTATCGCTGTCACCGGATTAAGAAGAGATGCAAAATACTCCTTCCACCTGTGCAATGCACTATCCCCCGTTTTCAGAAGCCTCCCATCTGAACTCTTAATAGGTTGTGATAAAACAGGCTCCTTTCCACGAAAACGACGCACATGCTGCCAAGAATATCTTATTTGTCGAACCATACTCTGCGTCCAATTTCTCCCTGAACTTCTCCTAGGCCTTGACTTTAGCTGTTGTTACTGCCTTTGCCAGTGCTTTTCGCGCCTCAGTGTACCGAACTGGACTCGAAGGTGACTTATTCCTTCTTTGCCGTTCCACCATGCACAATGCAGCCGAAGCTATCACAGCTATTTTAAATAACTGCGACTCCGTTTCAAAAGTGCCACGATCACTGGGTAGTTCTTTGAATCTTAAAGATGTTATCTGCAAAGATCTTCCTCACAGCTCTATTCTCCAATGCTTCCCATTTGATGCGCCAAGTCTGCATGGACCTAGAAATTCGTTTGCTCAGCATGGATTCAGAGAACCGCAAAGTGCAGACAACAAGGTGGTGGTCAGTTGATACTTCTGCCTCTCTCCTCGCACGAGTATCGATTGGAATAAGTCAGCTGACACTATTACAAAATCCATCAGTGATTTCTGGTCCATTGCATCCCTGTACCGAGTATACTTATGCATATGCGCTGAAAAAATGTGTTAGTAACAGAAAGTCCA
Source organism: Rhysida immarginata (assembly GCA_023313115.1). NCBI lineage: Eukaryota > Metazoa > Arthropoda > Chilopoda > Scolopendromorpha > Scolopendridae > Rhysida > Rhysida immarginata. The sequence continues at coordinate 1,733,786 of JAHWFO010009537.1, read as the reverse complement.
ACAAACACCTCCCATTCGCATTTAAATCAGGGCCCCATTCGTATTCTTCCCAATCACGACTTTCCTCGTTTGGTCATCAGCCCCTACGTGCGCATTGAAATCGCCCACTAGGATGACAAAATCTGCACTCACTCTCCTGTTGAGAGCACCATGAACTTCATCTGTAAAGAGCGGGTACTCTGTGACTCCATTCGGAGCATATGCAACGAACAGAGCCCGTTTCCCTATTTGAAGCCTCAGGAGACACAGTCTTCAACTTAAAGGGGTCCAGTCTGCAACATAATCTGCCAGCCGGGGACTTGTGACATCTGCAACATCATCCCGCTTGGGCAGTCAGGTCGACACCTGAGTAGAATAGCTTCCACCCTCCTTCTAAGTCCAAAGTTCCATAATCCAGACGTTTCGTAGAAATTTTATTTTTTATTTTTGTTTTATTTGATGAAATCCAATGCATCCATTCAGGGCCTATATGGCCAGAGGCCGACGAGTTGGGTCCCTGGATGAATATGGATTAACGACTGCTGTATGATGGTCGCAGCAGCCAGAGGGGTGTCACTGAGGTCGCCCATGGATCAGTGATCGGATTCCTTCTCTGTGATGGAGAATACGATCCATGTAAGAGAAGTGGATATTTACTGTAAGATATGTTCCATGGAGAATACGTGCCGATTGACAGCACCTGATCCCGTTCTCCTCCAGGTTATGCACTGGCCCTGACCGGCATAGTGAAGTGCACTATAGTGGGGCTTCTCGGACCGGTAGCGGTGTTGGTTTTTCTTTTGAATGGAATCGTAATAGAAATCGATCGGCATGTATCATAATGAGCGATATATTCGATCTAAGTGAACAGTCGATTTAAAATCTGATATTATTCATACAAAATATTGAAATAAAGTGTTTTATTAATCACTTTAACATAACATACACATAAATACAAAGAAAACTGCTTTTCACCACACGTCATTTGGAAAAAACAACAACAATCATTGACATGCGGGCTGCTTTGATTTTATAGCGTTTTGCAGAAATGATAGCTCCAGTTTTTGAAAAAAAAAAAATCTCTCTGTTGACCAAAACTGTTAAATATTTCAGAGCCAATTGGAATAAATTTGGAAAAACATCTTTGTAACCATTCCATATAGAAAGCGGTTCAAGTTTACTAGACCTTATTTCTCGAACAGGTATCATAGCAAAAAACTGCTTCAAGCCTGCGCCCAGATCTCCGACTTCATTTTTACAACCAAGAGCATGTAGCTTCATAACAAGACTCAACAGCCTCCTGATGATGGTTAACCGGTTTTGGGAAAAAAATCGATTATCCCAATTCGATATCAGACGATTTATCGAACGAGGTCGTTCGCGCTAGATCGATATATCGATTTTTCCAACAACACTACTCGAAGGCATTGCCGTGAAGGCAAGGGTGACCCTAAAGTAGCAGTGCTACAACCAGCATAGTTCACAGAATCCCTGAAGCACCCTAACCCCTGATCCGACCCACACTAAGGGAGCATCCACTCAGGGGCTTTAAATGTGTTTAGTTGTGATATTTGTGACGTTGGAAAATAGTTAATTAACCTCCCCCCACCTCAACAGAGAGAGTACGAAAATAAAATTTAAATAGCCTTTCAAATTTGATTGGATGAAAATCCAAGCAAGCGAATCCGAAAATTAGATACATTACAGTTACAGGACACTATAAAAAATATATATATATACGTATAATAAAAATCACTTTCTCAAAATGTAAAAATAGGCCGCTAATGTTTTGGTTTATAATTTTTTCTTAATATTTGTCTAGTAGATAAATATTTGTCCAGTATTTTTATTCCATGGTATCAGTTTCAATTGAAAATTGAAAATGTCTTGCCATCTGTTGTCTTAACCGTGAAGCTAAACTAAAAAATATTTTACCACGACCCAATCTCGAAAAGAGAATAAGTAATGAGAATTCTTCGATTACTGTGGATAACGACATAATCAATAAGACGAAAACCTCTTGTCCACAACTGGATTTTATTCCGCATATACGTATTTCGAACTCTTTGAGTTCATTATTCAATGCCAAGTGACTTCAAAGAGTTCGAAATACGTATATGCGGAATAAAATCCAGTTGTGGACAAGAGGTTTTCGTCTTATTGAGAATAAGTAATGGCTGTCCATACAATCTACCTGTAAACCATACATGATCATTGCACTATATTAATAGATATTTATATTAAATACTTTTTGAAAATGCCTTGTATTTATAGCCATTTTTACATATTTTTCTTAACCGTACATATTTTTCTTTACTTATTATTACATTTCATGTTAATGTTGTTTTAATAGCTTTTTTTTATTTTAATAATTTTAATTTAATTTTAATAATTTAATATAACGTTTAGCGTTAATATTGGAACGGTAAAAGTTGAGAAATTGTGTTTTCTTGTCTTGTAATGTTTATTATTTCTTGCGGTGCTTCGAGGCATAATTCCCATATTTTTGAGGCACAATTCCATATTTCATAGATTCTTTATATTACATTTAATGTTAAAAAATTTTCAATAATTTATTTTTAATTTTAATGAATTAATTTTAATAATTTAATATTACATTTAACTTTAATATTGAAAAATTTCGTTTTCCTATATATTTTTGACTTGTAATTTTTATTATTTCATGTGGTGCTTCGAACGAAGAATAATTCCCATATATTTGAGGCACAAATCCATATTTCATAGATTCAACTTGAAGTATTCATTTTACCGCATGGAATAGCGTTTCAAGAGCACATAATGTTTGTCATTTACTCCTGATGTTTGGCTCTGAGAATTTTTTCGCACTCAGAAACACATTGGACTATTTCCAACATAATTTTTCACAGTCAAGAAGCTTAGTCAACCCATTTCTCACGAAAAAAAAGCAAAAAATTATCTGTTTTAGAGGTGTATTTTGCAAATAAACAAGTATTTCTTTTTAGATTGAAATATTCTGGCAGCTATTGTATTATCTGTTTTCGAAGTCGACAGTAACGCCATTTGTCAGTCGGTTGATTCGCGAATAAATGAAGATAAATGACACAACAGTTCCGGATTTTAAAAGGTTTATCCATGAGAAATTAACCACAGATTAAGCAGGAATCTATGAAGAAATATACTTTTTCATTTACAATATTTTACATTGGGGTGTGAAATATTTCTAATACAATCAAGATTCTCCAATTTCAATTTTACTTACAAAATTGATAAAATTCCCCAACACTATAACATCAAAAATAAAAATAATAAAATAAAATTATGATAAAAACTCCCACCCCAATACTGAAATTTTATCAATTTTTGTAAGTAAAATTGAAATTGGAGAATCTTGATTGTATTAGAAATATTTCACCCCAATGTAAAATATTGTAAATGAATAGATTGATGTGATGCCTTTTCAGTCACTGAGAATTTTTGTCATGTGACTTCCTGTTTTGAAATCAATTTTTTAGTTCTTGAGTTATCTTGTATCACTCTCCATCTGCCTTCTGAAGATGTGTGTAGACCAGGGTCTATGGAAGTAAACTTCTATAGACCCTGGTGTAGACGCACACGAAAACGTTTAAGGAACTTAATTAATGTAACTGTGAACTTAATAGGCAGTTAATTTTTGATATCTGGCATTACAATGCAATTTCTTCGTGAACTTTATTTGGACACTTTTCAAAATTAAGTGAATTGTATTTTGGACGTTTTATATATTTTTGGTGGATGCAGATATCATATTTAAAATGAACTGTGAACCTCTTGTGTTTTCGTCGTATTGATGTTAATGGATTATGAGTGTCCCAGCATTTTTGAGACATTGATACGGATGTTATACCCATTATGGATTAAATAATAATTTATAGATTATTGTTTTGTAAAATTTAAAAATCTTGTGTTGGATGGGTTAGTTACACAGATAAGAGGGAGGGGGTGGGAGTTTTTGTCATAATTTTATTTTATTATTTTTATTTTTGATTTTATAGTATTGGGGAATTTTATCAATTTTTGTAAGTAAAATTGAAATTGGAGAATCTTGATTGTATTAGAAATATACTTTTTGTTCATGACTAGGGATCCGACCCAAGCCCCACCGAACAAAACCCCCAGAGTAAGAACATAAGCCCCAAATGAAGCCTCGATGTTTATATTATTTTTTTTAATAATTTTCAAATCATTTTTATCGAATTACCTGAAAAATATAAAAATTAGAAATTTACTTAAAGTTTCTTTTTTGCTGGGACAGGGGTTCTTTTTATAAAAAAAAACGTTTTCTAAGGATTTACCAAATTACTTTATTGAGTATACCATAGCCATAGTTTATACAACAGAATAAGAAATAAGTTTATTTCTTATACTGTGATTTATCCTTCAATTAACAAACCATGCCGTAGCCTACGTTGATAGAAGAACGTAGGCTACGTTTATATAAGGTGGTGCAAATAAAAGTAGCCTCGCATGAATTGCAGAGAAACCAACCTAACGCCGTAAGCAATGATTGGGCTGTCCCCATTATTAGCACAGCAGGTTAATAGCGTGAGACGCACCGTTATGAGGTTTTTTTTATGCACCACTGTGACCATTGTACGGTTTTAGAGCAAATAAAGTGAAAAGTTTGGTAAAGATTTCTTGGAACTTTGGAAAACCTTTGGTTTTAACATTTATTTATTTGTTTATTTTTAATGGGACTTTATTTTTTAGCACATTTTCTATTTATAGAAATGTGCTTATGTGATCGGTTTGTCCAGCTGTCCGTCCGTCCGTCCGTCTGTAGACAATCCCACAATTCATTGCGTTGCAATAGAAAGAGTGTATGTATTGAATTGCTGGAAGACACGAATTATCCTTGCATTCGGGAAAACGACTGTTGAGAACATACATGGGTTCGGCTCTGCGCATGCTCTAAACGTTAATGAGATGGTGCGCATGCAGGATGCACGTGTTTGACGATTATTGAAAGGGCAGTTCGGTCTCTAAATCAAGAGAATTTTTTTATTCCTAGGGAGCTTAGTATTTATTACGATAACTTGAAAACGAATTAACTTTTTCAAAGTCTGTTTTCACCAATCCATTAATACGGGACAGAGCACGAACAAGTACGAACGTGAGATAGCCGGAATAAGTACGTACTATAATGGCACGTGCTTTAATGGTACCATTATGATACCCCCTTAAAAACTTCCTATAACCAGATATGGCATGTAATATATCAAACTACTCGTAACAACATGCAATGAATGCAAATAACGAGTAAATAGTGAAAATGGTTATTGGTTTAGTAGCACGTGCCCTAATGGTGCCATGTGGTACCATATGGTACCATTGGAACTTTCAATTCTAATATATGACATGTAATATATCAAACAACTCGTAACAACGTGCCATGAGTGAATATAACGAGTAAATAATGATAATGGTTATTGGTTTAGTAGCACGTGCCCTAATGGTACCATGTGGTACCATATAGTACCGTTGGAACTTTCAATGCTAAGATATTTTTTATTTTATTTTATTTATTTAAGTACAAGATACATAGAATCCAGTCAGGGCCAGTATGGCCCATGAGCGAGGTCCCCGACTGGATTTTCAAGAAACAGATAAATGTAAAATAAATTGTATTATAAAGGATAAGTAGGGTAAAAGGTTAGTGGGTTAGGGTGGAATGTTGATGAGGTAATGTTTTAGTCTAGATTTAAAAATTTCTAATGTGGGGGACAAACGTACTGTTGGTGGAAGTTGTGAATATGATTTACTGCCTGCGATAATGATACTGTTTTTTTGGTAAGAAAATTTAACAGGAAGTCTTGTAAAAGGGTATTGTTTCGTAGATTATAAGGCCCAGTTGGCTTTGGGGAAAATAAAATTGAGGGAGTGGGATCTGAATTTTATTGGTCAGTCCTTTGTAGATAAATATGGATAAATTATACGAATATAATTTGAAAATTGGGAGTATGCCAGTAGAAGAACCCTCGATTGGGGCGGAAAGCAATGTGGAGGGGGTGATTTCTCAAAAGATCAAAGGATGCCGACACTTTTTCTTTTGTTCTCAGCCTGTTCTGGAATGCGCTAGGGTCCCCAGGGACCCTGTCCCTTGCTTCATGTCCCGGGGCTATTTGACAGGGTGTGTCTCTGCTTTTCTAAAGCATTACCTTTTTTCGTCACACTCTGGCCCTCTGGTGTGGATTTTTGGGGTTTGTCCTTTTGGGTGTGGTTCTTGTTTTGGGTGTGGTCCTTTTTTGGGCGTTGGTCCTTGTTTTGGGCGTAGTCATGTTTTAGGTGTGGTCATTTATGGTCTTTTGGGTGTGGTTTTATTTACCTTTGATTTTGATTACTTTTTGATCAGGTTTCCAATTGTGGGTGTGGTCACACAGGTGGCTGATGATCCTTTCTTGATTAATCACGTGATGGCAGCCATGTTCAGGTGGCCTAAGCCCGAAAATAAATTTCATAATTCTCTGATGTACCCCAGGTGCTGGTGCACTCAGCAAAATCCACTTAGATGATTGTCTCACAAGTGAACACCTGTTGACGCCCTTAAATACCCACCTAAATGGGTAGGGGTTGGTATACTGGAACCTCAAATTTATTATCTAATTACTATATTGCTTTTCAGAACAACTTAACTATATTGGAACAGTTACGCAACCTTTTCACGCCCTGATGTGACGTTGCATAGAAAAGTAGTGCGGCGTAAGTTGTTGTGATTGGTGAGAGTTTCATCTTTGCAAGGAAGCCATCCTCAGAGGCAGCCATTACCACGCATTGATATTGGATCAACTGCATGTTATTCGGTCCCATAACTATTCTAACACAGTCAAGTTACTCTGAAACACACTATAATTAACTATTGTTTCTCGGGCAACCAAATTTTTTCCAAGCCCTTTTACAGTTTCTTCTAAATAAATCTACTGCGGTTTCAAGGTGTATTGTTTTGTTTTTTAATTTTCAACTAATTGCTACATTGTTTTAGAACGGCAGGTATCGAGAAAAAGGTGGTTAATGATTTTGTATTGTTTACGGGGTCCCCAACACGATTCACTGAATTCCCAGCAGATGTCAACATTGGATTTATACCTGATAGGTTTCTAAACAAGAAATTGAAAACACCTATTACTATGACACAGATGACGGGTTTATTATTTGTGTTATTTATGATCCACCTAACACTCCAGAGCAGTGCATCTTAAAAATTCCTGAAGGGTATTATGATAGTCGTAGGGATGTTGTTGATGCACTCGTTAAGTTGATTCCATTGAAAGAACAGGCTTTTTACAAAATCAATCTCACACCTAACAAATGATTTCATTTTCTGTCCATTTCTAATTGGTTGAGTGAGTTTTTTTTTCATTTACGCATGCATCAGTTTCTTTTTTCTTTCGTCTCAGGCAGTCAAGATAACCAGGCATCTTGGAACCTACTGGGGAGGGAGTATTGAATTTCTGTTTATAACAAGCATGAGGGTAACAACTTGTGAATCTCTGGTTGAACAAAAAAACATAAAAAAAGTAGTTTACTTTATTACATTTCTCACAATAATTTCTTTTCCAAGTTCATATTTTAGATAAAAAAAGATTTTATTCTAATTTGAGGTATAGTGATCTATATCCATATTTTTATTATGTAAAATTTACATGGCCATGTTTTAATACAAATAAAAATTATTGAACTTATGATTTTTGATTGATGAGCTTAAACTTGTTGAATAGGTCTATAATGAGGAGCACATACAAGACTTTATTTCCTAGAACAGGATCATGATCAAAAGGAGGTATCGCGATATGCGGCTTTCCTGCCTAACTCACTCCTCAGAGCAAACTGCACTTGCACAGCAAATGCGATGTGTGCAGTTAATCAAGTGATTGTGGGCAAAAATTAAAAATAGAGTAGAGCATGCTGTTCTGTTATTATATTTCAAATAAGCCTCTAATGAGCTCAAAGAATTAGGGAAGCTCATAGAAACCTTGTTCACATTACAATTCTTGGTGATGATCAATTTGCTGATCATAAGAAATGTAATGTGAATGGAACATGATTAAGTGAAATGTGATCAACTCCCAGAATCCAATGCGCTCCCCAAGGTTTTTCATGTTGGCGGAAAAATGTCGCTTCACTAAATATTTTAGAGTTATACGAATTGATTGAGTTATACATGAATAATTAATGTAGAAGGAGCTCTATTTGTTCAAGAACATCGGTTATGAGTGTTCTCCCCAGAAAGTTTTATCAGCTGGGAGGAAAGATAAAATAGCTGGGCAGACAAAAATTAAAAACAAATAAAATATTATGCAGTGGTGTGCAGTTTTCCGTGTATTCAGCCAGGCGGCCACCAAAGTTATGTTTAAAAGGGCCTGGGAGAACCCTGGTTATGAACCCAAACAAGAAAGAGACAAATTTATTTTTATAATCAGAAAATTAGGTCGGCGGTAAAGTGCCTATCGCTAAAAGCTCCACTTCCCTATCTAACAGAAAAAAATTGTAACCCTGATCGTGATTAGGATTTTGTCGATAAAGCTTGAACATGATTCACCTTGAATGTGTGTAAAATGATCATGACCAAGAATGGTAGTGTGAACAAGGTATAATTATCATTATGTTACTCATGGATTTTATTTGGGTATTAGAAAAAAGAAAAACTAGTATCCAAATCCATGGATGAATCAGCTTACTTTTCACCAATCCTCTTCACCTTCTTAACGTAGAAAAAGAAAACTGTATTTGAATTTATTATGAAGAGATACCTGCCCATAGGAAGGAGAAAAAAAATAAATGCCCAAAATTTGAGCATTGCAAGGAAGCCGCATATCGCAGTACCGGGATACCGAAATTTCGTTCCAAGACAACTCGCAACAAACACAGCTTGTTCCAGAGAATTTGCGAGACTCACAGCTTAAAATTAAAAAAATGTGCCACTAGTTTAATCATAAATTTATAGTGTAAAGCTTGCATATTAAAATGAAAAACACGAATGTAAGGTCAATTTATTCTATCATTAGTCTATTTATAAAGTGTTGCTCATGATTAAAACAGAAGAAATCCTAAAATCATTTTTTTTTGTTAAAACAATGAAAATATCATTTTTACAACTTCAATTATACAATCAAAAAAAGCAAATTTTAACTCATTTAAACATTTTAGAATCTTACAATGTCTCGTTAATACAATTTGCCCGTCGCGAATTGTCCTGTAACGAAATGTCGGTATTCCCGCAATACCTCCTATCAAAATTAATAGATATTTCAGAGAGGAATGGGAAGATCATTATGGCTGATATTTCAATGCTATCCACCCCCACCAATTAAAAACATATGCTTGTGACCTTTATGTTACATAAAAATATTAACAAAGGTAAAAAATAAATAATCTGGAAGTTTCTTATATAAAATATTAAAAAAAATATTTTATATATAATTTTATGTAAAAGAATAAAGAATCTATTTAAAGGCACGATATTGGTTATGAAGAAAAAAAAATTAATGTCTGATATATTGTGAAGTTATGATGGCCTCTTCATAATATTTTCTACCGAACTGTTGCTGATGATAAAAATAATCAGTCTTGTCTACTTTAAATTGACAGCCCATGTATAAAGTCAGCATAGAAGCCAACACAAACCTATCTAAAGTCATAACAGGATAGAGCCAGAATATGCAACAAAAGGCAAAAAAACTTGGATGACGCATGTGTGTATAGAATCGCTGAAGTTCCGAAGACTTGTATTCTATTGGAGGTCGATATCCACATAAATGGTAGTAGACCTTAAAAGAGAGAAAAAAAAAATAATTATGTCATAAACTTATCTACTAAGGACATAACAATTAAGCTGACATATTAAATAAAAATGAGTTCTAGAGATTTGGATCAGTTGTCCTTGTACAACTCATATGTTCATTCTTTTTTTTCACTAACTTTTTCAGCTTTCATTATAAGATATTGTATAAACTGACTGTTTTATTTCTTGCATAACACATATTAACCTATTAGCACCTAAAGTATATTTATTTTTTCAAAATGGTTTCTTAAAAAAAAATACCTTGAGTGCTAATAGGTTAATATGCATTATGCTGGGAACATTATGCATTTTTAGGTATTTGATTGCCTAGGCCAAGAAATACACAATATAATTTTCTTTATTTCATTTTTATTAATTTATTTCCCTGTTTAAGACCATTCTCTTTTGAGGACATTGGGCTTTTATTATTAAATTTATTATTATTATTACTAGGCCATCCCACAACATAACAGTAAATTAGTATATTACCTAAATAGTAAATATTATTCCCTCCACCATCCCCCGGAATAACTGGGCAAAACTCTTAAATATATTATGGCCCGTGGATTATAAGTTTGAATTAAATAATTTTTTTTAGTTATAGTAATAATAATTATATAAATAATTAATTAAGTAATTAATTAATTATAAAAAAACGTACTGTGCATTAATATGGTTTTCAGGTCGCTCACAAGATTTTTTATTATTACAGCACAAGATCTCAAGATTTCATAAATTTCTTTTAAGTAATTTTGATTGTAGTGGCATCAGTAGGCCTGGCTTTGATAATTGTTTTAATTTCTGTCACGGATTCTAGAGATCTGTTTGGTTAATAATTTGAAAAAAAATTCTTCAAGGGCATACTTTCACTTCAACTATACTTCAGAAGATTTCTATACGCATCCCAAGATATAACTACCCAGAGGCCGGGGTTGCTCAGTATATTCAAGATGGTGAAGGAGCAATGAGGAAACCGAAACACAACTATCAAAATTGAAACGGTGAATGTAGATGGAGAAACTGCAGAGAACTTAATTCAGGTTATTCGATTTCTTCCATAACACTTTCAAGCAAATCATTGTCACTACTACTTTCGTCGACAGCATTTACAATATGCTTATTTACAACTGTTTGCATGGTATTGAAACTTTTCTATCACGGTTCGCCAATTACAAAAATCGCGCGTTTATTGTTAACACTCTGTTCTTCTTGGGGCTGCCTAAACTCCATGAATCGGACTGCACGATTCACACTGATCACGTGACTCACTCTCACGATAGTTCATTTCGTGCACGATGGAGAATGTGCCTATACATATGACATTGATACTTGGTAAATAAGCTTTTTAAGACAATTCCTGCTTTTACCAATGAGACAATGTGGAGGCTATTTACATTGGAAAAAAAAAAGTTTCCAATTTTTGCCAGTAGGTGAAAATGTAGCACTGTACAAAGAGTACCGCATGTCAGCTGTCATTAGATGCGCACTATACTGTGAGAAACAGCATGCTTGCTGAGAAGAGAGAGGCCATGCACTATTATTCAAATTGTTTTATCAGAACAACCAGCAATAGCAATGCTGCATTGAAGGAATATTGCTGCCTAAAAGGAGGAGAAGAGGACCCATTATAATAAATGGGTTAAAGAAGATGATTTAGTCATTCGAGAACACAAATGGTTGTTGAAAGTTGTTGGTCCATCCTCATAGAAGTTGTTGACAAGATTTCTCCTGACTATGGCCGACCATTTACAAACCAAAAGCGGTGTAAGATGTACTTTGATGTCTTGCCTGTTAAAGAGACCACACATTTTTTTTTTTTTATGCAAGATGGGGCAACACTACATCATCAGTCACCAAGTGAAAGATCAACTTTGGGCAGCTTCATTGCTGATTGCATTGCCAGATGCTAGTCAATGTCACCTACAAAATCAAAATTTCTGCCAGATGTAAGATTTGACAGTGCTGGGAGTATAATGGTAAAATGTGAAACACAAAGGAGGTATCAGTTAAAACAATGTAGTGGTAAACTGTGTACTTACTGCAAAAATGTAATATTACTAAGTGTTTTTCAAAGTTTAATAGAAAATGATTTTTTCTTTTTACATTTATGGTGTTTCATGTAGCTTATTTCACACTGTTATATTATTTTTTTATGTTATTATGGAAACAGGGGTTTTATTTTCAAATATTTTCAGAAGTAACAAAAAGTTTAATGATAATAATGTAACAACAGCAGGGAAAGGACAAACAACCAGATCAGCTAGATGATCGAACCCCATGTTGTCCCCAAACAGGCTAAAGCCCAAAGCAGGGTTAATGAAACAAACAAAAATGACTAAATTACAAAAGAAAGAAAACATGAAAGAAAAAGAAAAAAAAGCGACTCACAGTTATCACTAAAAATATCACAATCAACAAAATACCAAAACTTAAGAATTGATTTTTGGTATCATGCTTGGCGACTTTAGTATCCCATTTGTCAGTATTAAAAGCAGTATTATTAATTCTGTGTGTTTCACCCCGGCCTCTGGGTAGTGCCACATGAATGCACCGAACCACGATAACTAAGTGCACTGGCAACAAAGAACAGTGTGCACGAAACAACCAGTGCGTGCACAGCGTGCATATTGTGCAGATCGTGCGCGATGGAGAATGCGCCGTTTGTTAGCACCTGCACTGGGTTACCGTTAGTGTCACTTTAATTGTCACCATCCAGTATGAGGGATTAAAATCATCCAAAAATTTAGCAGAAAAACCTGAACCTAAAGAATTACTTCCTTAAAAGTTAATTTGCACGTATCAATAATGTTCGATACCATATTAGTGATATCCACTTTATAGCTAATACATGTAGTGAACTTTTATGGCCAATTAATTCCGTGAAAAAGTAAAAAAAATATTATTATGCAACAGGAACATCCAACCAAGTCATTGATGTTCCAGTACTAGTGTTTCTGTGCCCATAAAAGGCATGCTTTCTTGTTTGTCTATGAGAGCCCATCAGCTATCCATCCACAACAAGTGTGCCTAAAGATGCATTCTAACAGATTGGTAAGATTTTTATATTAGCAATCCCCATAAAAATAAAAAGGGAAATTACAGCCAAACCTCGATAGCTCGAATTTTGTGACAACAGAAAAAATATTTGACATAAAGAGGTTTCGAGATATGGAAGGTTACTTTTAATTCAAGATTTTAGGTTATTTTAGGTAATATGAGAAATCGGAGAACAATAGCAGATGAAATGGCATACGCATAGAGTTACGCAACATACAAGTGGAGCCACTAGTGCCAGAAATGCACAAACTATGCATGCTCAACATCTCGTAAGCAACCAAGACTTGCCAACGAGAACAGAAAATTTTTTCGTGAATTTTTTTCGTAACGAATGAGAATCATCTTACTTTAATGAAAGTGATGTCAAATTTTTTCGTTTTCATACAAAAAATTTCTCTTTACGAAAAAAATTCTTAAAAACTTTTAAATGTTTTAAATGCCTTACATATCACTGGCACACGAACTCAAAATTCAACAGAGAGGTTTTCCAAGAAAATGTTTCAAGACAAGGAGAGGAAAAATTGCATTAATTAATAGTGAAAAATTGTATTAATTAATTAATTAATTAATTGTGTGTGTGTGTGTGTGTGTGT
>JAHWFO010009537.1:1699628-1720261 GCA_023313115.1 Rhysida immarginata | reverse complement strand
ATGTGTGTGTGTGTGTGTGTGTGTGTGTGTGTGTGTGTGTGTGTGTGTGTGTGTGTGTGTGTGTGTGTGTGTGTGTGTGTGTGTGTGTGTGTGTGTGTGTGTGTGTGTGTGTGTGTGTGTGTGTGTGTGTGTGTGTGTGTGTGTGTGAATACAGCCCGTAGGAGGGTTTGCCATGACTATGGCCATCAGGAGATTTCTTGGGCTAAGTAAATGTGGTGGTTTCCCCTTGCCTTCCGCATTTTTAATGACTGCTATAAGATGATAGCAGCAGCCGGGACCGACGGCTTTACGTGCCCTCCGAATGAAAATGTAGGAAAATAAAAATTTTTCGAGATATCAAGGTTCAATTGGATTATGAAATTTCAGCATTCAAATTGTATTCTTTTAGTCCTTTAATTGGTTATTTTTTGTTCTCTTTTACAGTATCTGAGGAACAAAAGTAATGATTCTTATGATGAATTTTTCTTGCTAAAATAAAAGATTATATTGCTTTAATTATAAACCATGTCATGTTTAGGTGTAGTCTTATCTTTTTACAGTATGTCATTGTAATAAAAAAACCTTCCCATATCCATACTGCTTGTCTCTTCATTAACAGGGGTCTAAGTTATGACAAAGTATCATAGGAAGGTCATGTAGTCAGCCTCCTCAATTAGTTATATTCACACCAATTTTCATTTTTGACCATGTCAAGAGTCAAATTAATACTTAAGCATATACCGAGTGCATTAAATCAAGCAATAATATCTACATTACCAAAAAATTTAGGAGCATCATGTGGCCAACAAATTCACAAAATGATAGCTCCTATTTCATTATCTTATCATATGAATTACATTTTATGCAATATAACGTATATTTTAAGTGATAATTTCAAAAAATACTCTACTATTAAAAATAAGTAACTTACTTGCTTAATTCCCATCAGTTCTGAAAAATCAAATAAAACAAAACCTCCATAAATAAAAATCCAAGATAAAACATGGATTATAGTAAAAATCCACCACCAAGTTTGGCTACTTCTTGTATTAAAAGACCAAAACCATATATGTGGAGTATGTTGCCAAAACTGCATGAGTGCCTATAAAAAAAAGATAAGACTGAAAGCCACTGAAAAGCAGCACAAATATTAAATTAGCATTTAACAATTCAAATATTATTTAGGTCATTCAGAAATGATTGGCACTAGAATTTATTTTTCTTCACGCTAAACATTTACCATATTAGGATGAAGTGAGTGCAAGTTAGATTAGAGGTATTTCTCGCTATGTCTATGCACTTTTGTCATCATTCCAGCAGTCTCAGTATTACCACAACAAAACAGTTCCTTGGGGGGGTATCCCAGCACCATTTCTGTGAATAAGGAGTATGAGGCAGCATGGTGTACCCAAGTTGGCAATGGTGTAACAATTTTCATGGGGCTATGCACTGTCATGTTGGAGAAGCATAATTCTGTAACTTGGAGCTGTGTTCCCACACACAGAAGATAACCTTGTATGGATATTGGATATCCGAAGCAGTAACTCCTTCCCTCCCAAGAAATCACATTCTCCATCATTGTCCATGGTTATTTACTTCAAATTTTTGTGCTTTGTCCACAATTGCACCTGCACGTATAATGTAATGCAGCAACACCATCTAGTAGCAATATATGAACATTTCTAACTGCTACGTTTTGGGAATTACAGTATGAGGGTGCCATTTATTTTTGAACAGCCGAAGTAGCAGAAATTTATTTTTTGTTTCTAACTCTTAAAAAGAAATTACCCCCTTCCCTCCCGAGGAAGATATAGGAAATTAGTAGAAGCCCAGAGTTCATCTATGTTTAACCCCTAATATCCGCAGTTTTTACCCCCCCCCCCCTTTTTTTTTTTAAATCAAAAAATTAATTTTCTCGAAGGTAGTATTTAGAAAATGTAAAATGAGCTCCATCTTCTTTTGTTTCTCATCAAATGAAACATAACATGTTGCTATTAGAAATTCTCTAAATTATGAATTTGGCAAATTCTCAACTCCGACTCCACCAGGGCAATTTGGCCCAAACTTGATAGTAATGTAGATCTTGCCTAGAGGAATTTGCATATCAAATTTCACTGAAGTTCGAATATTAAATATAAACATAGAATTAAAATTCAACCTTGTGAAATGAAAAACAGGAAAGAAAAAGAGGACAAAGTTATAATAAATTAATTGTTTAATAACAGTCAATTGACACCTAGTAGGTATGATGGTCATGCCAAATTATATTTTTTCATATTAATTTTATTTTCATTTCATTTTAATTTTTATTGTTCCCATGTTTTTTCATCCCACAATACTTTCATATGTTAAATTCATGAATATATTTTCCAATTCTAATTAATCTATACATTGTAGCATCTACAGGTAGATATAAATATGTCCATTAAAAACATTAATGTTGTGCAAGATCCATAAGACTTCACCATTTATTATTTTTCTCATGATCTTGTTTTCTTTTTCTAATGAAGTAACTTAACATTCGTCTTTGGTGGTGCAATGTCACCAATTTCACCTTATTGAATGTTTCTAGTCTATCATTGTTTCCATAACAGAAGTCAAGTGAAGTCATGTTCTTCACAATTGTAACTTACCAATATCTTTAACAACATCATGGTTGTCAGTTCCATCTATATCATCTTCCTGAAAGATTGGATTACTACATCTGTTTATATTATACACATCAAATAGTGAAGACATCAAACAACTGATTCCTGTGAAGACATCAAACAAGTGAAATTTCAATGTAACTTTTCTTTCCTTTCTTTATTTACAAGGTTGCAACATAATTCTACTACTAATTTTAATAATTATTTAGTTAATAAAATTTCCCTCACCAATTTTCTAGATTTTTAATTTCCCTTGCTTCAGACTTCATTATTTTTTATTTTGTAACAAAGTTCTCTAGTCTAAACAAAATGAACATTCAAATGTCCCTCCAATAACTGTTTAGCTGCTCATGGTTACCTGTGTTCGTAACTATATCTTGGCTTTCTGCTTGAATTTGATCCTTTACTTGTCTGTAATCAATTAATATAACTTTTACATGCAAATCCAATCGTTAAAAAAAGATCAAATAATGGAAACAATTTAAAAGGAACAATTAACAACTATAATGAAATAAAAGCTAATATAAAAAGTATCTTTGGAATAACAAATCAGCCTACTAGACTTTGCTACATTAAAGATGAAAACACCAGAAAAAATTTGCATGGCCTAGAATCAAGCCAGGATATTCAGTTAACTGTGAACGCAAGTATAGGGAACTAACAGATATATTAGATGCATTGCACTATGTACATGTCCTATTGCTAGATAGAGAAGGTAACCTAATTGGCAAGCTGATACTAACTTTCTTTAATGAAGCCTGTAACAATAAAGAATTAAAGAATAGAAATGTTCTAGGAAGATTTTTTCATGCATATTAGATAAACAAGATATAATTTTTCTTTGGCATATTGACAATTTTTGGGGAGAGATGGACATCTCAAGAATAGCAAATAACACGCAAGGCACATTCTCATAACATCGTATGGGCAATTTAAATTATTTCATATATATAAGAAATATACGATATGAAATGTTGACCATTCACCATTAAATACTGCCAGTTTGTTCTTTTCTTTGTTTTTGTTTTTTTTTTTTTTTGTTTGTTTGTTTTTCTTTGCAATTTTCATAAATCTAATCAAGCTTTATTTAGGAGTTTTTATTTTTTATTTCTGAAGGGCCACTTTACAATCTATCCTGCTTAATAATGCCAACATTGGAATGAATTAACATTGATGACAAGTAATATGTACCGGTATTCCTATTTCACAAACACACATACTTGCAATTTCCATCTCTCTTATGATCAATGTGCCCAAATGAATTTATATAAAATGTAAGAGGTCTGCCTAATATAAGAGTCCATAAAGTTGTTGTACACTCATCAAGAAAGTATGAATTGTTTTATAAATTGATATATTTTATGATTCACTATCAAGTGGCAGTATCACGTATAGGATGGTTATAAAATAAGTTCGCCTACTCAGAGCCCTCTAGAGCCCAATCTAATGAACCGATTGTGATGGAAATTGAAATGTAGGCTATTCAGACCATGGGTGAGAGAATTCCAGAAAGAAAAAAAATAGTGCAAATTTTCACCATCAGGTGAAGATGTGGTGCTGTGGAATGACAAATGGAGATTTTAAAATTAGTTTTATTGTTTTAAACAAACAGGCAAGGTTTTTGTTTGATTACAGCATATGTTCAATATGTCTGCCCCCCTGTGTCAATGACATGTTGGAAGTGTAGCACAGCATGATCAATTGTTGCATGAAGCGTTTCCCGAGGAATGTCTGAGACATGAGTACTACTGACATGTCGTCTAATGCTGTCTTTCAGCTCAGGCACAGTCCGTATGCTTTGTTAATAGACCCGATCTTCCAAATATCCCCTGAGCCAAAAATCGCATGGGTTCAAATCCGGAGAACGTGGAGGCCACGCATCTGGAAATCTTCTAGACAGGCATGTAGGTTCAACCCCCCCCCCCCCCATTCATAAATGAAATACATTGTGAAACAGGCCGCTAGACAGTGAAAAATCATGAAAAATCCCATGCCCCCCCTAGTTTAAAATTTCCGTTTCTCATTCCTCAGCACCACATTTTCACTTGGTGGTGAAAATTTGCACTAATTTTTTTCTTTCTGGAATTCTCTCCCCCATGGTCTGAATAGCCTACATTTCAATTTGCATCACAATCGGTTCCTTAGATTGGGCTATAGAGGGTCTGAATAGGCGAACTTGTTTTATAACCACTCTGTACATATAAACAGGCATAGTTCCAGCAAGACAGTTGCTACAGCACACATTGGTTGTGTATCAATCACCTATCTTTTTGATGTTTTTGTAGACAGCATTATCTCACATGTAATATGGCCTGTGGGATCATGTAACATCACCAAGCAGCAGGTTTTCATCATCGAAAAATACATACATTTAGGAAGCCAAACGTCTGGAATGTGTGAGATGCTCATTCAAGTGAAGTATGGAGTCAAGAGTTGGCCCAAAATGCTCGCCTCACACATTCCAGTCTTTCTGCTGCCTGAATGTGTTCTTCGATGATGAAAACCTGCTTCTTGGTGATGTGGGCTGCCATTTTTTCAATCTTGTGAAACGATACAAAAAAAAACCATGTTAAACAAAATGCCTTGATTCAATGAACATATAACACAATTTTCAAATAATTATACAGGGTTTGTTCTAGCACCAAATGTCTACACTTCAATTTGACTCCCCAGCCTAAAAACTGAGAGTCCAATTTTAGATTCTTTTGACTTCCATATTTTTATGTACATCCATATTAATGTGACCAGAACGTCCCGGTTTTCCAGGACACTCCTGATTTCAGTGTACTGCCCTGCAATAAGTAAACGTCTTTTTTTTTCAATAAAAAGTATAAATAATACTAATTGGATATTGATAGATTTAATTGTCAAAAAATATGTGTCTCGGATTTGTTCCAGATTCTTCACGGCTGTGTTTCAGATTGGCATTGTTAAAAATCTGGTCACATTAATCCACATACTCAATTGTTAACTAGAAATTTAAACAAGACATGTGACAAAATAATATGAGGTTAAAATGTGGTGAGAATGATATTGCCGATAACATTTAAAATTTAACAAACCAATCTTGACTCACTGGTCAAAAATTAAGTCAATTTTTAGCACAAATGCCCACTTGGTGCATAAATTGCGAGTAAGCGTGAATCCTGATTATAGGCTACTCTTTTCAATAAAAGAAAAAGTGGGTGTGGTGCAGGGAGTGCAAAATTAACCAATCAGAGGGGCCACACCCACGTCTTCTTATATTGTACAGAGTACAGTACTATATCCTGTCCAACGAAAGTCGGAGTGGGCGTGTCAAGTTAAATTTCCTATTTCAATTGTTAGACATTGTTGATTCTACTTTGGTAACAATGTCTAACAATGGAAATAAGAAGTTTAACTGGACACGCCCATTCCAACTTTCATTGGACAGAGTATAGGTTAGAAAATGATGTATAATCTTGATAGATAAGTTTTGGGAAACGGAGAACACTGAAAAATTAATGAATTTTACTGTAAAAATAAAAATAAAATTTTATTTACCTGTAAAGCAAAACAAGTTGCAATGATGTATACTGATCGTTGAATTACATCAAAATTGTATTTTGAAAACCATCCTTTGATATTATCTCGTGCCAAAGCAGAATGGATTATAATAAATGTCATCAATAGTATAAAATCAAAAAATAGCACCATTATTGTTTCAGTTAATGGTTTGTCACCTGGGAAAATTTTATTAAGTCATACATAATGATCATTAAAAAATAAATTAAAAATAAAAAGAAGGCAGGAACCAATTAACAGGCTCAATTAAAATTAATAAATCGAAAACTCTTTAAAATTTCGGCTAAATTGTCATCTGACATTTAAAAAATAGGGGGGGGGAGTCATAACTTACCAGTATTAGTTATAACGTTTAGAAACGAAATTTTAAATTCGGATAAAAAACTGACGAAGTTCCACATAGTTGGAATGGCCAAAAGAAAGCTTAAGGCCGAAATACCCGTGTACAAACAGTTTCTTAAGTTGACTGGCATTTTTAATACAGTTTCGGTTTTAATTGTTTTCTTGATCGTTCATCCTTTTATCACTCGTCTATTCCTAGGAAGTTTTATTCCTGTTTTAACCATGTTTTGGCAAAAAAATTTTCTATTTAGATCATTGCCATGCAATCGTCAGTTGCTCTATTTGTTTCTCATTCGCCAAGGCTGGATCCAAGTTTATTCTCATTTGTTTTCTGCTCAAAGCGCTTCTCCACGATCTCTAGCCTGTATAAACATTTTGCGTTCCTTCGAACCTCACCCATTCGTCCTCCTCATTCCGCCTACTTCAATTTGCTAATGTCAGAGGTCACAGGCAGATGATAAACAAAACAAGTCATTTTATTTCTTAGTTTGTAAATTCGTCAAGAAAATAGTATACAATAATTTTTAGGTCGTGACGATTAATTTTATTGTACAAGTTCTATACAAAATAGTACAAAACACCAGCAGTCTTTGGGTAAAACATTACTTTTTACCAAATTCTGTCGACCTGTAATTATAGTTAATTATTGTAGTGAATTTATGCATAAAATTTACAAAGGTCTTCATGAAAACGCTGCTGTTAGTGACTAGTGATAGTCCTTCTATTATCTAATTATGACGCTTCATCCGTGGAAAAAAAGTAGAAATTAATTAACAAGAAAAATGTTCTCACTTAAAAAGTGTAATAGTTAACTGCGATTATATGCTATTAGAACCTGATGAAATGAAAAGTGTGTGCTAAGCTTATTCCTTTTTTCTTGTTATTTACATAATGTTTAAATATTTTTCTTGTTAACCCTTCGGCATAGCCTGTCTTATCATGTAGGCTATGTCATTGTAGCCTCTCCCTTTCATCCATTCCTGATTGTAGGCTTTGCCGATACTATTGTCGTTAGAGCCTCCCCTTCTAGCCACTATCAAAAATTTTACAAACTTCATTACTATGACATCATATATTTATTTATTTATTTATTTATTTATTTATTTATTTATTTATTTACTAGAAGAGGTACCCGGCGTTGCCCGGGATAATTACTTGGATGTAAACAGAACAATCTCAAAAAATTAAATTAAATTTTGCAATATCTTAAAAATAAACACATGAAAATGCTTAGAATTAATACAGTAAAAATTCTTAATGAAAATTCTAAAAAAAACTTTTTAAAGGCTCACAATGGCTGGACCTCCAAGGATGCCACTGCTATTTTAAATAATTTCTTACTCACGTAATCTTACCTCAGATGTATACTTAGTGTTGTTGCAATTTCCACTCTTCTCTCGATGTGTTGAAGCAAAATTTGGCCATTCATCACTTTGTGCAGTCTAGCGGTCGCGGATTCTTCTATTTACTTGCTTCCCATTTGCTCAATACATCACGGAGCTAAAGGAGTGCTTCCTCTCTCGTCTTTCCACTCTTTCTCAATAGTCTGCTAACTCTCCATTGTCTCCATTTACTGATCATTTTTAAAGATTTTCAAGAAATTGTTAAGTACTAAGAACTCTCTTTTCTAAGAAAAGCCTGAATAACAGGAATTCTATGCATTGTTACAAATTGAAACTTATCCATATTGCATTGTTATAATTCTTGGAAAGGACTGCTTTATCATTGCATCATCATTTTGAGCTCATTGTTATTGGTGAATTGCGTGTTGAAACCATTGTTGATACCTATTGTTGCACAAACTTTTATTTGCATTGTTGGTCATGAGATATATATTGTTGGTCCGTGCAGAGTGTTTGTGAATTGCGTGTTGATACCATTGTTGCAAAAACTTTGTCTTGCATTGTTGGTCATGCGATATTTCTCATTAATATGCCCTGCTATAACCATGAATATCGATTTTTTATCAATAATTATTATTTTTTCGAAATCTGAAGTAGACAGTGACCTTCCTCATGCTTTGAAGGTCATGTATGCGAAATTTCATCAAGATCGGAATAAAACTGTAGATTTGTATAAAAAACGTACAGACCCACAGACAGACCCACAAACATCCTTCTTTATATATAGAGATAGATTTCAAAGTTAGTTGCAAAAAAACACCTCTTCAGGGCCCATATATAAAATCATAATATAACATAATTGGACAACTACATTACAAATATAAGCACTTAGGTAATAAAATAAAATAAAATAAAATAAAATAAAATAAAATAAAAACAAGATATATCAGTCAGCGTAAGAGAACTCATAAAATCACTTTAATGAATTGATTGTAAAAAGAAATGATGTATATATTTCTCATTGGCTATTAACTAATGAGAAATACATATAAAGAAAAAATAATAAAATAAACAGAATAAAGTCGAGGAATAAATAAATAAATAAATATTAAAATAAAAACCAATAGACAAGAAGCAAAGTCGAAACAACTAGTTTATGCTAAAGATATGATATAATTTTAATTAAATTTAATTTGGGACAACAGGCCGAGGCCCAAAGCGTCCCGATTATAATTATAATGATCCGTAACTTTAAATCTTGAATCCAATAGTTTAACATTAGTTTTATTAAATCTGGAACTAACATTGTAAGAGAGAGACCAAACCGAATTGACCCCCTATTATAGCAAATTTGAGATCAATTCCTTCCAACAAGGAAGGAGCGTCAATCCTGCCAGAGATGACACCAATTCATCAACCAAAGCCCCCAAAGAAACGCAATAAATCCTAGTAATCTCGGTGATCCTTAATAAGTGGTCGATATATCAAAAGGACTACAAAAGCGATTGAAAAACTTATTCAGTTTCTTCTCTAATCTTATCGTAAGGTAACTCGACCGCTTAAACCATATCTCAATCCCATAACAGATTTTAGACAAAACCAAAGAATCAAATAAAATTTTAAAAGTGCTAGAGTTCCTAAAAAAATTATTCAACCTATATATACATTGACTAGCCAGATTATTATGACCACCTGACGTTTGTAGGCAAATTAGCTGTGATTTCGCGCTGAAGTTGCTAGAGAGCCAGACCATGACACTAGAAACGATTTGTTTCTGAAGATATGGGTAAACGACGCGATTAACAGCCTTTGAACATGGGTTGATTGTTGGTGCTCGGAGCCATGGAGAGAGTATCGCCAAAACAGCTGCATTCCTTAAATATTTAAGAGCAGCTGTTGTTAAAGTGTTTAAAGACTAGACTGTCACCCGGAAAACTGGGTCTGAACGTGCGAATTGTGGTCGTCAGCGACTAGTCAGTATTCGGGCAGAACAGAGAGTGGCAAGACTAGTACAAGACAACAGAAAGGCAAGAGTGGTTGGTTGGTTGGGGTTTTCGGACGCGCCAACTACTAAGGTCATTTTGAAGGGCAAGAGTGCATCAGATCTTATCAGGGATCCTTTCAAATGATCTCTGAACACTGTTCGCCGTACACTGAATCGTATGAAATATGGAAGCCGAAGGCCTGTTCGAACTCCTTTTCTGTCTGCAGTTAACAAGATAAAACGTCTCCAATTCGCAAGGAACACAAGGACTGGACAGTTGAGCATTGAAAAAAAGTCATGTGGTCCGATGAATCAGGTTTCCAGTTGCTTCATGCAAATGCAGAGTGAGAATTTGGCGTAAACAGCATAAAAGGATCGACCCCACATGCATGAGTATAATCTTTCAAGCTGGTGGAGGCTGTGTTAGCATACTTTCATAAATATGGTACCGACCAGTGCCCCCCCCCCCCCACTTTGGCTAGAACGTACCCAACATGCTACTAGGGAAGAGCGAGGAGTTAGACTGAATGGCCACGGCAGCAATGACGCGTGTGGGTCAAATCCTCCTGGACGCCCGCTTGCTGATGAAACCCATAGTGAAAAGGCCTCTCGACGTTTTACGAAAATTCATAAAATCGGCACATGGATGTCCGTGGATTACACGCGGGCAAACTGGACATCATCAAACGAGAAATAAATCGGCTCGAGATCGACATTTTTGGAATCAGTGAGGTGCATTGGAATGCCAATGCCTTCTTCAACTCAGGTGACCACACCTGGTAATAACGTTAGAAGAAGAGCTGTGGGCGTCATCGTCCATAAGAAAATCGCCAGGACAGTGGAGAGCTTCTGAACCATCAACGATCGCGTTATGGCCATCTGCATCATTTAGCCCCCACTACCGAAGCAGCAGAGGGATTTTACGCATCAGTTCATTACGCATCAGATCAAACACCAAAGAGGGGCATCCTCTACATTATTGGCGACTTCAATGCAAAAATAGGAGAAGAAATCGAGACAGACATCGTTGGCCAATAAGGGGGAGTCGTCTTGTACAATTCTGCTAAGAACATCAGCTAGCCGTCGTGAACACGTTCTTCTGCCAACCAAACCGGTGGCTATACACGTGGACATCTCTCAGCAGCGAACATCGCAACCAAATTGACTATATCCTATGCCAAAAGAAATGGAGAAGCTCTGGTCTCGCAGTGAAGACGTTCCCTGGTGCGGACTGCGGATCAGATCACGAACTAGATATATTGCAGAGTGACTGGTGACCATGGTGAAACTCCGTTTCTGCAAAGTCAAGAAACCACCTCGATTTCCATATATGCAATCGAGGTGGAGAACAAATTCGATTTGCTCAACTTCGAGGATGAGTTATGGCATGAAATGAAAAACATCAATCAAACAGCCCAACAGCATGTCCCATACAAAAAGTCAATAATATCGAGCAGCTGGTTGTCAGATTAAACCATCAAATAGCTGAAAAGAGAAGAAACGCTAAGGCTACTGGCAACAGAGACGAGGCAAGGCGGCTAAGCGCAGAATTCATGAGAGCAGCCAGGAAGGATAATGAGCGTTACTGGAATGAACAGTGTGACAAGATGAGGAGGACAACAGGAAAAGAAAAGATACACGAGAGCACTGTTTACTCGAGTGAAGAAGGCGAGAACACGTTTCATAGCTCGCAAGGCTACGATACGCGGAGACGACGGAAGGGAACTGCATGACCAACGAACGATCGGGGAAAAATGGCGCACATACAGGGAACAACTATACACGAGTGAAGATCAAGGACTGCCACTACAGGAAGATTCATTCGAGCTGGAATCTGATATGCTTGATGAAAGGCACCAGGAATCGAAGGCGTCTCTATAGACATCTGAAACCAATACCAATTGCGGTATGTTCATGCATCTGGAGAACACGTCAATGACCAAAGGAGTGGAAGAGGTCAGTCTTCGTCCCAATACCGAATAAAGGAGACACGAAGGACTGCTCCAACTATCGCACCAGGATCTTGATACCACACCTAATAAGATCCTCCTCAAGATCATCCAACAAAGTCTGAGTACAACCATCGATAGAGAAATGCCAAACGTCAGGCTAGTTTTCGGAAGGAAAGAGGCACTAGGGACCACATCGCCAACCTCAGATGGATCACAGAGAAGGCACGAGAATATCAGAAAGGCCTATAGGCTACATGTGCTTCGTCGACTGCATTGAACACGAAAAGCTGTGGACCTGCCTCCCATGGGAACGCCTGCTCATCTTGTCCAGTTCATCCAGTCGCTTTACGTGGACCAAGAAGTTACAGTGAGAACTGCGTGGTGGTACGTAATGGTTCAAAATCGGGAAAGGAACAAGACAAGGCTGCATACTTATCGCTATCATCCTTCAACCTATATACTGAGACAATCATGAGAAAAACAATACCAGAAGACATCAAAATCGGAATGAAGGTTGGCGGCAAGAACATCAACAATCTCAAATATGCCAACACCCCCACCCTAGTAGCCGAAACCAGAAAAGATCTGGAGCGACTTATCCTGAAAGTGTAAGAGAAAGCGAGAAGGTGGGGCCGCGCCTGAACGTCAAGAAAACAAAGGTGATGACGACATCTAGAATGGAAGATGAAGCATAAAGATCCACAATGAAAAAATAGAGACTGTCCAGGACTTAATATTCCTTGGATCCAAGATGGACCGAAATGGGGATATGACACCTGAAATCAGGAGACGATTGGCCCTTGGACGGAATGCAATAGTCAGTAAGAACGCCATCTGGAAAAGTAAGAATATCAGCGCTGCAACTAAAGCTAGGCTAGTCATCGTGATCGTCTTCCCCATAGCTACCATCGTTTGTGAGACTTGGACAGTCAAGAAGACGGACATAAGAAAGATCGACGCCTTCGAGTTGTGGTGTTGGAGACGACTGTTGCGCATCTCGTGGACAGCGAGACTCATCAAAGAAGTCCTAGATCGCATCAAGCCAAAGACCTCACTGGAATCCAAGATCACCAAGCAGAAATTATCCTATTTTGGCCATGTCATGCGTAGCAATTCATTGGAGAAATTTCTCATGCTGGGAGTGATCGATGGAAGTAGGAGAAAAGGCCGTCCACGAACTCGTTGGCTCGACACCATCAAATGGGACGAGTTGCAGCATCGAGTGAGTCTAGGGAGTCATGCCCGAAATCCACTGCTGACGTGGCTAGGTTCTTGCAGCAAGAATGGGCCCATGTACCGAAAGTTGTTTATCGAAACCTTGTAGAAGGTATGCCCAGAAGGGCAGCTGACGAAATTTCAGCAAGCGGAGGTCCAACAAGATATAAAATAAAATATTACTTTCCTCGTATCTGTATACTGTTCATTCTATCATTGTAGGATAGTGTGTAGAGTGTAAAATGTAGTAGTTGTATATATTTATCATCAATGAGTCGGCATTATATGTTCGATGTAGTCCGATTTATCTTTTCGCAGAAGTTCTCGCGATGAGATGAGATATGCCATTTGAATGGTAAGCATACTGATTTGTTACAAATTTGTACAGAATGGGCCAATTTATTTTGAGCTGCTGAAAAAAACGAAGAACCTCTGATGTGCAAGTATCCGAAAAAATAACTTTGAAACAACACTGAGAACAATAAGACGATAAAAATGCTGAATAAGTCGGAAATTAGCAGCCAAAGGCCAAAAGTCATGGGACAGCAGTATGCATATTGAAAAGTGTTGTCACCTGCATATGACGTAGACTAATCCAAAACACCATATAATGGCGGCACCCATGTGCACTATATGCCTGTCGTCGTGATCATAACAAGGCAAACGAAAATATTAAGAGTTCGAACTGGCTTGATACTGGGTGCCCGACGAATGAGGCATGCTATTTCCGAGGTTGCTCAGAAATTCAACATTCCGCGAAACACAATGTCCGTGTGTACAGGGAATATCTTCTGGATGGGATTACCAGCCACCATGGCCACAAATTTATCTGGCTGGAATTGTCCAGTCTAACCGACTGTCGTGCAAACGGAAAGTGAAGATAGTCGAATAATACTTTCAGCAAACTTTTTATTTTAATAATAATTGAAAAATGGGTCTTAAGAGCGATTTTTTCCACGCTATACCTCCGATATTAATAATTAAATAGAGAAAAATAGTAAAGAAAATTCTACGGCCTGGACTCGAACCAAGGAACCTTCGGGTTACTGTCCCAATGCTATAACCATTAAGCCACCGTGGACATGAAAGCACGGCTCCTTAACCTAAGCTCATATTTGATAGCGACAGCTCAACCCACTAGGCATCGATGCGAAGATATCAGACAGGAGGAAGAGAAAATAACAAAACCTGCGTTTACATAAACAAGTTGACCGGATCAAGTTAATCCTGCAAATAAAAAGGTCATGTGGACCACATTGATCCAGCAAAACCAACTACTTTAGTTTATCTGATCGGAATTAAGTGAACTGAACATTTTAATCTGACTCAAATTAACGCGGTACACCACGGATAAGGATGTAGGAACTTAGAATACAATGAGAGTAAGGAGCATTTGAAGTCGCGCTCAAAATAAGAATACGCGTCAAAAGTGAATCAAATATTAAATATCGATCATGAAATGAAAGAACACTTGACCGTCTTCAGCCACCCTCAGCTCCCCCCGAAAAAAAATTCTGGGTACGGCCATGGAAAGAACAAAGAAAAAAAATGAAAAAAACATTAGTCTTTTTATAGATAACTAGTTGTATACTTATTTAAACACTATCCTCCCAATCCCAGACTTATTTCTCATAAGTTTTACAAGTTTCTTATTTATATAGATGGCACTGGGAGCGTGTTTCTCTTCCAAGAAAAACGCGAAATTTATCAAGGAGGTCAAGTCGTGAGTCACTTTGGCGTTGGCGGTGACCGACGAACTATTCGGAATGACTGTGCCATTATTGCATGTTTTTATCTGACTTTTGTTATTTGCTATCGCGTATGCTAATTTTTTCTGAAATTTCATCATTCAAAATTTATCACTTCTTCACAAGACTGCTTAAAATCACTTTAAAAATGCTGCCAACGAATAATTGGCAAAAATAAAAACAAAAAAGAATGAATTCATATCTCACGTTTAAACATCACATTCACGAAACAGTTTGTAGCATCGCTGTTGGCTACAGAGTGAAAAAATTGTATTCCAATTTCCTCCACTCACAGATCGACTTCAGCGTTAATGATGCGAATGTAGACGGTGGTAGTGAAGTAAACTATGATCTGCGTTAAAAAAGAAGAATCCTTTTGACCGAATTATAAAGTCCCAAATGTGGTCTCATTGAGCGGCGGACTAAAAGTTTTAGTTCTACACGAGAAATATAAAGAATTGTTTAGAGCCATGGCAGCAATCTCGGATACATCCAATGACGTATATTAAAGATAGACTCCGAATCCTATTGTTAACAGCGGCAAAAAATGAAGCAAATTGAGCCATGATAGTTCTGGGCAGGAGTGAGCCATGGAGCAATTAGCTGTCTGGCTGTTTTGTTTTTGAAGATTTTGGGCCTGAGGAATAATTAATTCAAAACCATTCCTCAAAGTTAAATTGCGTACAACTGTACAAATAGACAAGAAAAAGGATCAGGAATCATTTTCCACAAAAATAAATCAAAAATACGTAACTAAAATGAAAATACGTAACTGAAAGACAATCGAAACGAAATTGAAATTGAAACCATGATCGAAAAATTGTTTCTAAAATATAATAAAATACTTCAAATACAAAGTAAACGAAAAGATAAACTTATCATTCCGTGATCGGCGTGTGAAAGAATTATTAATCAGCT
Organism: Rhysida immarginata; assembly: GCA_023313115.1. Classification (NCBI taxonomy): domain Eukaryota; kingdom Metazoa; phylum Arthropoda; class Chilopoda; order Scolopendromorpha; family Scolopendridae; genus Rhysida; species Rhysida immarginata. The sequence continues at coordinate 1,704,586 of JAHWFO010009537.1, read as the reverse complement.
ACTCTCGTCCATTTGTTTTGCATCAACTTCACTCACTTTCGGCCATGACAGTTCTGAGCATGGAGCTTCCCAATTTGCTTCAACTTACAACAATAGGATTCGGAGTCTATCTTTAATATACGTCATTGGGTGCATCTATGAGCTCAGCCATTGTTGCATTATTAAAAGAATTTAATCCTATGTGGTCTTTTATAATGAAAATTCAAATGAACCATTAGTCCAATTAAAGAAGAGAGTGAGTTACTGATATCCCTGGTTCAAATCTAGTGGCGATCCTAATTACTCTAATTTATTGCATATCTCCCCCCAAAAAACTTTTTCAAATGCATTTCATGAAACATTTTTTAAAAGAAATTACGAGAAGCGATTGATAAATAAGGTCTCCATGGCTGTAACTTTTTTATTTGTTAACCGATTTTCAAAATTCTTTTTGTATCTTATACTCACATTTGTCCTCTATGTAATGCACTATTCACTTTTCGACATAGTCCCCATCCCTTTCCACGCATTGCGCCACTCGGGTGAACCCGTTGAAGAGGAATTTCGGGGTTGAATTTCGGGATTGAATGACAGCTTTGGACCCTCTTCTGGAGTACGATAACGTCCGCCCGCACACGAAAAAAGTGAAAAATTGCAGTTCAAAAATGAAAGACTTTGCACATTGCGACTTTCACCACTTCCCAAAGAAGAAAGAGCCCCTTAAGGGACATGAGTTGGTTCTGACGGCGAGGTAAACGCTGCCATTCAATCCTGGTGTCGACAACAACTCCGGAATTCCTCTCCGACGGGTTCACCCAACTAGTCACGCGTTGGCGCAATGCGTGGAAAGGGATGGGGACTATGTCGAAAAGTGAATAGTGCATTACATAGAGGACAAATGTGAGTATAAGATACAAAAAGAATTTTGAAAATCGGTTAACAAATAAAAAAGTTACGGTCATGGAGACCTTATTTATCAATCGCCCCTCGTATAATTCATAGTGACTCTTATGATGACACGCATTAATAAATTATTCGGAAAATGGAATCCAGAATAAATACAAAGTATAAATAATACAAAACGCTGTAAAGCTGCTTTGAGAGTTGTTTAGGCGAGCATTCTAATAAAGGACACGCCGGGACGGGGACCATACATAGACCAATTTTACTTGAGGAGCAGACATCATAGCAGCAGTAAAGACCGTTCTTATATCCTGAGTGTTCTCTTCGAGCATAAAAAAGATAGAGGAAGATATCACCACAGATTAAAAACACACAATCTGTATGATGTGTTTTTAATCTGTGAATGTCACTGTTGCTAGCGACTGACAGTGCACCAACAATGTTCTATTAAGTGTCCAACGATAGAAAAACTAAGCATATCCAATTAAATTTCTGATTTCAATTGTGTGACATTGTTACAAAGGAAAATTAACAATGTTTAGCAATTAAACAATGCCAAACGTCAGCTGATGTTATTCTGTCCTACCTAGGACGATTAATACTATTATAGGTGCCACTATGCAGCAAGAGGCTTGCTCCCTCTATCTATTTTTATGCTCGAAGGGAGCTTTTTACAGGTCAGCCGTTGTGATTCCAACGGGGGAAAGTCACATTGCGAATATTGTATTAGTGGCTTGGCTCGCTGTTCAGGCGTTCCCACTTGTGTCCGATGAAAAAATCACGCCATGAGATGTAACACGATGGACCCGTCGGAGGTTCATCCAATTGGCAGTAGTGGGATAGCGAATCACTCGACTGGCGAACCCAATCCAGCAGCCAAGCGACGGGTGGGCAAACTAACGACCAAGCAACGGGTTTCCACTAAACGTTCGAAATCGTTCCAAACAAATAAAGCTCCGACGATGGATGAGATTCCGACTTTTTAACCTAACCTAACGAAATAGGAATCGCATCTATCGGGCCAAATGACGGAGGGAGGGATTTCCATTACTCTCGTTCTCTTTTACTCTCAGGTAGTGGAATTCTCCGACCTTTCTTGGTTATGTCTCCTCTGCAATTCCTCTACTACTAACTCTTCCAATCTCTCTCTCTAACCTAACCTTGTTTCCCCTGTATTAAATATCCGCAGTATTATTATTTGTCTCCGTTGAACGACGAGCGATTGCTAACGAAGCAATTTGATAAGTAAAGGTTTTTATGTTATTTATTTATTTATTTAAGATTTTTATTATACAGGTAAGATCAATTAACAAAAGTGTTATTTTCTGAATAACGAAGAAAACGTGCATTTTACATTCATCGTATTCCAAAATTAAACAGAGACTCTCTTTGTTGAATACAAAGAATCACTTTAGAAGGCGGGCGATCGTTGAAAACGGTCTAGTGAAGCATTGACATTACCTACTTATAATTTATAACTACTATAATTTACATACTCTACTACTGCGATCAATAGTTGATCGTAGTAGTACACACAACGTATAGATTTGCCTTAGAAGAAGATGTGATCCGTTGTGCTTCGACCAGGTCGGAAACTACACTGCTCTCTTGACAGTTTGGAGTTGACTACTTCCAGATTCTCCTCTCCAGCATAGATTTTCCCAGGAATGGTGAGGAAAGAGATGCCTCGATAGTTGTTGCAATCCCTTCACTCTCCCTTTTTAAAGATAGGTCCTGCACAGATAATCAAGCAACTTGAGACACAAAACAGCCACAGGATACCATCCTGATTCAAGGCCTTTAACGTCTCAGACAAGATTTGATCGTCACCTGCTGCTTTTCCAGTCTTCAACGATTTAATTGTCTTTCTGACTTCTGCTACAGTGATATTACCGTGACTATTCTCCGTACCAAGACGCCGGTTAAGCAGAGTTGCAAATTACTCCTTTCCTCTGTCCAATACACTCTACTCCGTTTTCAGAACCTCCCATCTGAACGTTTAATACTTTGTGATGAAAGAGACATCTTTCCACAGAGGCGACAGACGGTCTGAAAGAATACTTTGTTTGCCGAACCGTAGTGTGTCTCCAATTTCTCCCCAAACTATCCCCAGGCCTTGGCGTTAGTCGTAGCTATTGCCTTTGCTGCTGCTTTTCGCGCTTAAGTGTACCGCACTCGACTCGAAGGTGATTTATTTGCAAAACATAGCAAATAGGATTCCTTTTTGCCTTGACGGTTTCTTGGATATCAGAGTTTCACGATGCAGTCCTTTTCTCACTCAATAGCTTAGGACCACAGCACAAAGCAACCACAGCTGTTCTAAAAACTTTCAACATACGATCAACATTGCCACGATAATTTGAAGATATGTGATCTGCGAAGGTCTTCCTCACAACTCTTATCCTCCAAAGCCTCCATATGATGCTCCGGTAATTCGCTTGGTTGGCAAGGTCTCAGGTAATAGCAAAGTGCAGACAACGTGGTGATCAGTTGACAGTTCTGCCCCTATCCTCACATGAGTATTCAACACTGATCGGAATACTATTGTCAGATGACACGATTGCAAAATCAATCAGTGACTTCTGGTCTATTGCATCCCTGTGCCGGAAAAAAGTCTTCGTGATACAACAGTGTACATTGTTACAACAGATCCAACAGACGCCTCCCATTCGCATTTAAATCAGGGTAACCATTCTTCCCAATCACGCCTGTCTACGTTTGGTCATCAGTCCCTACATGTGCATTGAATTCGCTCACCAGGATGGGAGCATCTGCATTACCCTCTCCTGCTGAAAGCAGCATCAACTTCATCTAAAAAGAGCGAGTACTCTATGGTTGAATTCGGAGCATATGCAACAAACAAAAAAAGAACCCGTTTCCCTATCTAAAGCCTCATGAGATATATTATTCCACCCAAAGGGGTCCAATCAACATCATAATCTGCCAGATGGGGGCTTATGAGTATCCCCATTCCCGCCTGGACAGTCATACTAGGGCCGACCAAGTAGAACGTTACGACCCTCCTTCTAGGTCCACACTTCCAGAATTCGGACGTTTCGTAGAGGTAATACCTACAATATCCAATCGATATAGATTGGCTTCCTGCATTAACTCAATCCTTTTCTGTCATGGAGAGTACAGTATATTCCAGGTGCCAATTGACAGCACCCAATGCCACTGTCGTTTTACCCGTTTCTTAAATGGAATAGCGAGGACGAAATGGATATCATAATGCATTTTAATTGGCATTAAACCTATGAAAGAAAATTCGAATCATCTAGATCTCATTTTGATTAATTATTCAAAATTTGGAATAACTTCATGACGTCCAGTATCCAAAATGACCTGCATTCATTAAGTTTTCATGGTAGAGCAGCTGCACACAAGTCTCACTTCACTCCTGTAAATGCTAAATGACGTTTGAACTGGACTTTAGCTCGCCATTCCTGGACTTTAAAACTGGACATTTTGTGGAGAAACGAATAGCGATTTACACTTTGGAAATCGGATGCATGTGTGTTTGGGTATGGTGCTTACCTGAAGAATGGTTCCAACCAGACTGTATCGCCCCAACGGTGAAGTTTGGAGGAGGGTCTGTAATGATTTGGGCTGTTTTTCGTGGTTTGGACTTGGGCCATTGGTTCTATTGACTGAAAACATGAAGTTTTACGAACTACCTCAACATTCTGGACAATTCCATGCTCCCTGCTCTGTGGCAAATACCTGTGTTATTTCCAGCAGGACAACGTTCTGTGCCACACTGCAAGGGTTGTAGAATGGTTTGGCCGGAAAGATGTCGAACTTTTGGACTGACCAGCCCAAAGTTCAGAACTCAACCCATTAGAAAGCCTTTGGGACGAATTGGAGCGTAGAATTAGAAGTTTGGAAAAGAGACCTTCTTCACTGCCTGCTTTTGGGCTTTGCTTTACAGGAGGAGTAGAAAAGAATCTGCAAGCAGTTCCCAGAATTTATTAGAAAGCATGCCACAAAGGATAGCTGCAGTCATTAAACCAAAAGGTGGCCCTACAATCAGGGCCGTAGCCAGGACGCTATCTTGGCGGGGGGGGGGGGGGGGG
>JAHWFO010009537.1:1616527-1690676 GCA_023313115.1 Rhysida immarginata | reverse complement strand
TTTTTTTTTTTTTTTTTTTTTTTTTTTTTTTTACAATATATAAAATAGGAACTAGAGGGCTCTTCAATCAAGAATGATCATAATATTTTTCTAAGAACGTTCTCATTTTTGTGATGGTCCTTCTCAAAGTAGTCCCCGTTGGATTCAGTGCACATGTCCAATTCTACCACTCTTCAAAGATATGCTAGAAAACATTTTTGGATGGGTCCTTTGGAATCTCCTCCACAGCCTTCACCACTGTTTCTGGTGAAGGAAAATGGCTCCTACAAAGGTGTTTCTTCACAGAAGGGAAAAGGAAGAAGTCACTCCTCAACATTTGCAATTATTGTGCCTTATCATGGTGAAGCATCCAGGTTCTTCCACGAAAATGTGGCTTTATTCTCGTGATATGGCCTTGCAGAATTTTCAGGACATCTGAGGATGATCCTTTCTCACAATTACAGTGGCAGTGTTAATGTTTTTTTCAGTTAGAGCAGTAACTGGAGCACTGGGTTCGCCTTCCTTTGACATTGATTGCCTTCCCTCTTTAAGCATTTTAAAACAATTTGCGAGCCGTGCTTTAGGGAAGAATATAGACTCCCCACTGCATAAGCCTCCACTGAAGATTTGTTGAGAAAAAAGCCGAATTTCAGACCAGCGACTCCATTGTGATGTAGGCAAAACTGGAGTTGCTTGCCTCCCACAGGTGGAAATTGCCTCTGTGGAGATTCTCTGTCTTACTTTCTCTGCGCTCGTTGCGAGGTGTCAGTTTCTGTGTTATCACACTGATGAAGAGGACTTGGTCCTCGAAATGTACATACATGTTGCATTAAACCTTCTATGAGGAAAAGGATTTTCATTATTTTTTTTGATTTTGTATCCACAGTTTTGTGACCTATTTACTTTACATATAATACATGTTTTTTTTTATTCCCTTGTAACCAAAAAAGGTTTTGAATTGCATTACAGATTAATGAACTTGAACATTCATAAACTCTGCATGAGAAAAATTACATTTAACAACACTCATTCAAACATTGTGTGGTTAAACAGACAGTTATGAAATTGTCTCTGGTAAGGGTTGCCAGTTTTCTGAGATGGATTTGTAGAACACGACCAAAAGAAAGAAGAAAAAAAAAAAAGGTTTTATTCATTTATGTACACGTTTACAAAGCAGTTTTACAGTTATGAGTTTACTTTAACACAACACTCAATTATTTAAATACTGATTAAAATTTCTTTTCACACAACATTTGCAAACTTCACGATGCTAAGAAATTATGACACTTTGAAGCAAAAATTTGAATTTATATGAAGTGTCATGTTTGAGTGTTTTGCTAAAGTAAACTCATAATTGTAAAACTCCTTTGTAAGCATGCACATAAATGAATAAAAACTTTTTTTTTTTTTTTTTTTCTGAGGTGTCCTGCAAATCCATCTCAGAAAACTGGTCATGTCCCACATGTCCATCTCAGAAATATGGCAATTCTTACAACAGATAATAATTTCATAAATAACTGTTTAACCACACCATGTACAAATTAGTGGTGTTAAATGTAATTTTTCTCATGCAGAGTTTATGAATGTTGAAGATCATTAATCTCTTTGGATGAATCTCTAATCTAATACAATCATAATTTCTCAGCATCATGAAGTTTTCAAATGTTGTGTGAAAAGAAATTTTAAATTATTATTTATCACAATGTGTCTTATTAATTCTTTAAATACTTTTCGCTCGCTGGACACGGGACAATTTCATGCTTTGTAAGACTGTCCTGCACGTTCCGGGAGGTTTGGCACCCTGTCTGTGGTACATACAGAATCTTCATGTTATTCATTTGTATAAAAATTATGTTAAGATTTTTGAATTGAAAGTGTTATTAACACTCCAAAATGTTAGGGTTTTTTCAGAGTTTTATCAGTCTGTTTCGAATTTATATTATTGCTTTCCAATTCACATTGAGATGATATCAGCCTTTTCCTAGGTAATCGATTTGAGTTTGAATGATGAGAGTGAAACCAGTTTCTAATATTTAGCTGGAGAATAATTTTAATTTTATACATTAGTTTTTCATATCGTACTCCAAGAAATTTGGTACAACATTTACAAGGAGAAATTGCAGTCGAACCCAGTTATTACAAATCCGGTTAAAACAAATTATCACTTAATACATTTTTTGCTCCGGTCCAGACCCTGGGACTTCAATTTCTGTATAAATCTAATTCCAGATAATATGAATAAAACGAAGAAATTCATACTAAAACTGAGATCTTTATTTTTGACAAATAACTCTGATTGGTTCTTGTCTAAATGAACAGGGAGATGCGTGTTCTTCTATACCCGCAAATTCTGATTGTTTTTTTCAGTGTAAATGAACAAGGACACACGGATTTGACATCTGAGGATTCTGATTAGTTTTCAGTGTTTATATAAACATGGGCATTTTCATTCATTGACAAGAATATGCATTATTCATAGCCCTGCATGTTGTCTTATTTTAGATGAAATAGTCATACGTCCAATATGGCAATGATGTTCCACCAGATCTTTTCAATTTGCATAGTTCTGTGAATAATGCTATTACCAACAAGTACATTTGTTCATGTAAACAAACTTTAATACAAACAGAAGATAATAAAGTAACTGAAGAAAATCTTCAAACATATCACAATGTCATACAGAAAAGGGAAGGAAAAATTCTGCGATCTGGACTCAAATCAGGGACCATGCCTATCGCTGGCACTGCTCTTACCAATTGGGCTACCGAGACATGAACTGCCAAGTACCGTAAATATTCTACTATAACGCGACTTCTTGTATAACGCGACTCCACTTTTTCGGCCCAAAAAATCGGCAAAAATCCTATCCTCTTGTATAACCCGACCCCCATTTTTGACTCCTCGCGAGAAATAAAATGTACGAACTTATACAGAAAAAAAATCGATGTTGTTAGATGTTGGCGACGAGTAATTCGAATAAAAAGTGAATTAATACATTGTATAATGAACTGGACATTATATGCAATGTAATTAATGTATAATACACGACGATCGGCCGCAGTCGTCGGAGGGCTGATTTTTATCTTCTAGTATAACGCGACCCAGCAAATTTAGACGCTTTTTTAGGCCAAAAAAATTCGCGTTATAGTAGAATATTTACGGTAGTTCAATCAGCAGAGCAGGCCTCCCGACTCAATTTATTTGACGGTTTAGGGAAGGATAATTCCCAATTTGCGAGTCGGGGGCCTGCTCTGCTGATTATGCTGCTTGGTGGCCTCATGGAAGTCTATATGGATATATTGTAACAACTTGGCAGTTCATGTCCGCTGTAACTCAATTGCCCATGATAGGCATGGTCGCTGGTTTGAGTCCAGGTCAAGGAATTTTTCCTTCCTTTTCTATTATTTGTTATTGAAACTTCAATAGATCCTTTTCAGTTAGTTGGTGGGTGTAACACACACCTGCACAGCAGAGCAAAAAATTTCCACATTTTAGATTCATTGGTCCCCTTATCACTGAAACCTAAATTAAGTCAAATATTTAAAGTTTGCTGTTTTCTAATAAATTTAAATAAATCTTTGTAAATATAAAAGTAAAATACAGTAACATAAATAAAAATAAAGTAAAATAATGAAGGACCACCTATAAAAATAAAATACAGTAAAATATAGAATCTTCTATTTATTTTACTTTTATTTTTATACATGTTCACAAAGGTTTATCTAAATTTATTAAAAAACCACAAACTGTAAATATTTGATCTAATTTAGGGTATCAGTGGATCTAAAATGCGGAAATATTTTGCTCTCTCCACGATAATTCTTGCATTTGAATTTTTTTCTGTAACTGCTATTTCTGATGTTTCAAATTGCTTAAAAAAAGAAATAAAAAGGAGGGATGTTAAGAAGGCAAAATAAAAGACTATGAAACAAGAAGAGTCTAGATTATATATTTTCACTTTCCAGCTACAGGCTACAGAACGACTGTGATGGAAGTTTTTTGCCTGCTGGAAGAAACTGCTGTGCAGGCACGTGTTGAGCCCATCAACTAACTGAAAAGGGTCTATAACCAAGTATTTATCTGAAATAAACAAATTACGATAATTTATAACAATCTGGTCTGAGGCTCGATTCATAACACTGCATCATCAGGGTTTCCTTTAATTATCTGATATGAACAAATCTACTCATTTCCATTTCTAGTCCCCTGAAATTTGTAATAACGGGGTTCAACTGTAATATTTTTGGAATGAATATACTTTTTTTTTTATTAATACTGTATTGTTTAAATAAATTAATGATGATAAATAACCATATACACTTTTAATATATCCAATGTTATAGTGCCTTCCAGCCAAACAAGCCTGGACACTTCCAAAAGTGGATCCAAAATATTTGCCACTCCTAATCAGTGGAAGAACTGCATCCATTGCTTTGGATAAGGTGCCATTTATCTTTTTTATGTTTTTCCGCCCCCCCCCCCCCCTCATATTATCGAAAGGGGGCGGCAGGTATTTGAGAACACGTGAATATGACGTAATAATCAATACGTCATACTATTTAACAATTCCGAAATGAGGCAGATAAACATGGCAGATCTAAAGATAACCCAGCAAATGAAGCGACATGCTGTCATAGTCTCCTTGGCTACAGGACATTCCGACTCAGAGATTGCTGCATTCCTGAAAGTCGCCTGTTCAAAATTCGGGGAGAACTGGACGCTGCCAGTGGTGATATGCTAACTATTTCACAGAGGAAACGACATTGTCAGTGCTCGGACCGTATCAACACGCCGAAATTCATCCGTTCTGTTCAAGTTGCAATCGATGAGGTCCCTGGGAAGTCCATAAGGGTGCTCGGGAGGGAGATGCAGGTTAATGAGGTGACCATTCGACGTGTGGTACATGAAGGTCTCCCTGGATTACTGCTGTAGCATGTGGTAGGCCATATGTTTTTCAATAGGACTCTCAAGTCATAAGGCCCACAGCACCCAAGCATGGATGACCACGAATCTTCATGACCACATCCCTCCCAACATGTGGCCCCCCAGCTCCCCTCATCTCAATCCTTTGGACTATTACGTCTGGGGTGTCGTTGAGAGGGAGTCCAACAAGCATCCACACATGAAGCTGTCAGGCAGCTATTGTGGTGGCAATGGGAGAAATCCAGAAGACTTACCTCATTGCTACCTGCCAGTCTTTCCGACAGCGTGTGGAGGCTGTCATTGCAGCGGATGGTGATTTTATTGAATAACAATATGTATTTTGTAGTCCTTTGTAAAAAAATGTAAATTGTATTAAAGGCTCTGTGGTATCATAAGTGTCTGCGGATGTCGTTTTGTTCTCAAATACCTGCCGCATCCTGTATTTATTTATTTTTACCTTTTTTATACCATTATTTAATTGCCAACTTTTCTTGCATTAGATGCTGTTAATTTTTTTGTGTGATTAAGTATTCTTATTTTCCGAGTCCTATTCATACATGGTTTTTCAAAAAAAGAATGACAACATTTTGTGATTTTATAACTTTTTGATTTGACTAGAAACTTGTTTTTTTTTGGGTTTTTTTTTATTACAACAAACAGACAGTTTCAAATTTATGTTTCTGTGAAAGGGTAGTGAAAGGATAGTAGAGGCTGTCGTTTCAACAACTCCAGACATGATTTACAGAACATGGATAGTAATAGAATATTACTTAGATGTGCTCATTACAGAAACTTATTATCAAAACGGGAAGGAAAAAAAATGCATTTTGTGAGAAGTTTTGTTAAAAATTAACATCCTCGTGCCATCCAATAAAAATTTATAAAATCACAAAATCTCATTCTTTTTTTAGAAACCCTATCTTGTATAAAACTTATAAACAAATATAAAATGAGTGTCAAGTGCTTGACCGTGAGAGACACTTGAATAACCTGTATTCCCATTACCATATTAGACACTTCAACAAAACCTTCGTTAAATAATTAACTTACCGATATCACAGGCTGGTTGATAAATAGTGAACATGGACTATTATTAAAGAAAAAAACAAATTTACATACAATCAAAAAGCTAGTAATACAAAAGTTACCTCTTAAAACGCAACAGATTTATACAAAAATAACCGAATGTATATCTTGGCAACACTGTTGCTATCATCAGTGGAAAGTGAATAAGTTGTGAAAAAAAATGTAAAAAAAAATTAAAATTAAAAAAAAATTAAAAACTCATTTATTTATTTATTTATTTATTTATTTATTTTTATTTTTTTCACAACTTATTCACTTTCCGCTGATGATAGCAATGGTGTTGCTGACATGTACATTCGGATATTTTTATATAAATCTGATTGTATGTAAATTTGGTTTTTTGTTATTTAACAATAGTCCATGTTCACTATTTATCAACTAGCCTGTAATAAGTTAATTATTTATCCTGTATACACAGTTAATTTTTACTATTTGTATAAAGCCTTCATTAACAAATAAAATATTTTGTATATTAATATCACTCTAACTTTCAATGTAAATTTATCGGCCTCGGTGGCTCAGTGGTTGCATGATCGCCTCTGATGCCTGAGGACACTGGTTCGACCCCGGCCGAGGGCGACGAGTATTTTTTCAGGGGGAAAATCCTGAGATCACGCACTTCCTTCGGAAGGGAAGTAAAGCCATTGGTACCTGCACATTAAAGAACCCTTGTGAGGCAAAATTTGCGGCCCCTATAACGCAGTCCTGAAATGACCATGGCAGTTGAAAAGGACATTAATACCAAACAACCAACCAACCATCAATGTAAATTTGTCTCAGTCTTGTCATTGAGAATGAAGGCATAGCTTTTGAAATGCTTATATGATGTTTCTCAGATTTATTGTAAAAGGGTTTCCTTCTTATACAGGTATTTCTACACAACAATTTCTTCTTATTTTTCAGCTCTTATTTATGTTAATGAGCAGTCTGCTGTATTCTGAAGCATTTTCCATTATTCATTGACATTTTAAATGATCTGTTTTTAATCATATCTTTAATTTAACATTAAGGTTGCTCATCTTCGATCGAAGGAAACTGTTTTAATAACTGCTGCAGCTGGAGGAACTGGATCAATAGCAGTGAGTATCACCAAATTAATTTTTCTTTTGAATTTCTTATTTATGTAATACAAGGTAACCAAGAAAGTTTTTGTAATTTTTATAAACCATGGCTATGTCAGAACTGCAAGAACTATTTTTGGTTATCTTATATAAGCCCCCCCCCCCTCAAAAAGTACGGATTTTTTTTTCTTTCCTATAATCAAGTTCCCTTTAAAATTGAGATAGTTTTAAACTTGAATGAAAATTTGATTGAAAACCATTGACATTATTAAACTTGTTGTTATACACTCACTCACTAAAAGTCATGGTACACCTGCCTAATAACATGTTAGGCCCCCTCTGGCCCGGATAACTGCGGCGACCCATCGTGAATGCCCGGAACACATTCATAGGCACTGCAAGCCATGCCACCTCCACTGCACTCCATAACGATTTTGCATTTACCAGTTGTGTTGGTGATGACCTGACAGATCGTTCGATGACGTTCCAAAAATATTCAATGGGATTGTAATCTGGGGAAAGTGGAGGCCAAATCATTGTCGTAAAGTCGGTAGCATGTTCCTCCAGCCACTGCCGTGTCACAAGGGCCGTGTGTGGAGGCGCATTATCTTGCTGGAAGGCTGGAAGATGCTGTTGGTCTTGGGGGGAAAAAACAGTTCATGAAGGGATGCAGTTGGTCCCCATGCAGATCGACGTAGGAAGTAGCACGCAGAGTGGATGTCAGATGCACCAATGGACCCATTGCCTGCCACGAGAAAACACACCAGACCAGTATGGAGACTCCACCTGACTGAGTGGTCCCCACCTGACAAGCAGGGTCGATGGCTTCGTGTGGCCAGCTGAAATCGTGACTTGTCAGACCAGGCACCCTTCGCCAGTTCTCAGCGGTCCACTGTCGATGTTGGTTGGCGCAGGCTACGCATTGCCAACAATGTGCTGCTGTCAAGATTGGCACCAGTCGTAGCCAGCAGCTGCCAAGGTTCGCAAAATTGTCATCACGAACACAGTGAACATAGAGAAAAAATAATTTAAGATTATATAGGCATTAAGCGACGAAAGCGACTTGCCGTCACTATGAATCACGATGCTGTGAAAGCCGTTACACCTTCAATATACAAATGACCTCGTGAAAACAACTGCTTTCAAGCAGGTAATCGACAACAGCAATGTACACCTTCTAATGCTTGTATTAAATAAAAAATTGATAAAGCAATATTTTCATTAAATTATGTTTTCGAAATGATCCCAAACCCTATTATTACAAATGTTCTGTTCTGTTTGAACTAATTCTTTTGTTTGTAATAATGACATTGGCTGAAATGTCCGATCACCTTCTCTAATGCTAATCCCGCAGAAGCTCATGAAGGTTTTAGCTCGTCCACTTTGTTGGAGGATGAAGTGTAATTACGTGAGCATCACTGGCAATTGCAAATGGAAGTAGTCAGTCTGACGAGACTAAACTAATGCAGTTGTGTGAACTTCATCACTTTTGTCACATTAAACAAACTCGCCTTAAGTTTGTAATCAAGAGTCTACTATCCATCTATTCTTGAAAATTAGATTATATGTTTTGAGATTCCTTTCTTTCATCTGAATAGTAACCCATAACACATCTTTAATTGTACTATCTATGGCATTTGGTGGTTTATTAGCGAAATCCATGAAATGTAAAGCAGAGCAACTATGTTTAACGCCACAACTATAACAATAGGTTACTTACCTTTATAGATTAAATATTGCACCCACATCTAGTAATAAATAGTAGTGCCAACAAAAAAAAACAAACAATTATAACTAATTGGTCATAATTATCAGCCTTATACAGGGTGTAAATTTTAAGTTGACAAAGCAGAATAACTCGAAAAATAAGCTTCACACGAAAAAATGCGTATAATCCAAAGTTGATTATTTTCGAGGGGGCATCTGCTGGTGCTAAAATTAGCCCACCCCCCCCGGCCCCTGGGGGTGGGGCGGGGGGCAACTTTAAAATTTCAAATGGGAACCCCTATTTTTTATTGCAGATTCAGGTCCTACATAAAAAACTACGTACATTTTGTCTGAAACATTTTTTTTTATTTTTGGTAGATGGCGCTGTAATTCAAGAAAATCCATTTTCTCATTTTTGCGTGGAAATGGTTACGGAGAAATAAAAAATACTTATTTACTTCGTAAATTTTGCCGCAAAGTTATTATTTTATTATTTTTTGCCGCGGATTAGGATAATTTTGTTTTGTTTCGTGGTCATGAGGCCACACAACTTTATAATTATCAAACAAATCAACTGATTAGCTAACTAACTAACCGAACATCCTACGTACTAACGAGTGAACTCATTAACTAACAGAGTAAAAAAGTAAAAGACTGTGTAAAGATGAAGTTATTCCCGTTTAAGATTTGGTGGTCCTTAAAAGGACCGATTGTTTTCGTTTTATTTTTTCTTATTTGCAAATACTTGCAAGTAAATGAATTTCGGGGTGCTTGTATTTCCAGTGAGTCCCCTCGCCTCTCACTTTCGGCCTGCTTGTTGTCCTTAAATCCCTTGCATCTCGCCGTTTTATGAAATTAAATGTTCAAATTGATGACCTCCAACTTCGATGCATTTATTGACTCGTTTTGTAAATTCCTGAACACATCTTGATAACATGTCTGGTGTAATTGCAGCGCAAGCATCTCTTATTCTTTGAATCATGTTTTCGCGAGTGGTTGGCGTTTCCTTATAAACGATATCTTTGAGGTAACCCCATAAGAAAAAATCTGGCGATGTAAGGTCAGGCGATCTGGCTGGCCAATTCACAGGACCTTCCCTGCCGATCCAGCGACCATGGTAAAGTCGATGTAGTACTTCGCGCGCTACTAATGAATAATGCGCTGGACAACCATCATGTTGAAACCACATGTGTTGTCGAAGTTCAATACTCAGGCCTTCAAGTAGATCTGGTAGTTCATTTTCAAGTAGGTTACGATATTTGTTGCCATTCAAATTACCGTCTATAAAATATGGACCGATAAGTTTATCGCCAATTATCCCACACCAAACATTAATTGACCAAGGTCGCTGATGGTTGACTTCTCGAATCCAGTGTGGGTTCTGTTCACTCCAGTAATGCATGTTATGTCGATTAACTTCCCCGTGGTTTGTGAATGTTGACTCATCGGAGAAAAGAACTCGTGCAAAAAAATGTTGGTTTGTTTGCATCTGCTGAAGTGCCCAGTGACAAAACGTTAGACGGTTTTGGTGGTCATTGCCATGTAGTTCCTGATGCATAGATACATGATATGGATGAAATTTGTGGAGCTTCAGCATTTTCCAAACACTCATATGTGAAATTCCTGATTGCCTTGATATTTCTCTTGTGCTCGCATGTGGATTATGAGCCACAGCAGCTAGGACTGACACTTGATTGTTTTCTCCACAAACAGTAGCTGCACGGGTTCTTTTTTTCTGGTTCACACTACCTTCCGCAGTAAATTGTTTAATAACTCGAACAAAAGAAGACCGTGATCGCGTTTGGCCAGGAAAACGCTGAGCATAAAGCGCGACTGCATTATCAAAATTTCTCCCACTTTCTCCATAAATGTACACCATCTCAATTTTTTCTTCCACAGAAAGATAATTCATAATGTAAATTCAAAAGCAATACGGCGTTGTACACTCACAAAAACAGTTGAAAAATTACAATCTTTTCTTCTAAAGATCAGAATTTAAAATGTAAACATTCTGAAAAAAATGCCAATGTTTACGTTATTTGTTTGTTGACGAAATGTCTTCAAATTACATTGTAGTTAAAACAATGTAGGAATCGAAATGAATAATAAATTAGTTATTTCCACGCAAAAATGAGAAAATGGATTTTCTTGAATTACAGCGCCATCTACCAAAAATAAAAAAAATGTTTCAGACAAAATGTACGTAGTTTTTTATGTAGGACCTGAATCTGCAATAAAAAATAGGGGTTCCCATTTGAAATTTTAAAGTTGCCCCCCGCCCCACCCCCAGGGGCCGGGGGGGGTGGGCTAATTTTAGCACCAGCAGATGCCCCCTCGAAAATAATCAACTTTGGATTCTACGCATTTTTTCGTGTGAAGCTTATTTTTCGAGTTATTCTGCTTTGTCAACTTAAAATTTACACCCTGTATTGTACTTAACAAAATCAGCCTTGCTGCTTAGTAGACAGAGTATAATGTATATTATAGATGACTGCAATAAATGTATGGACTCTTTCAAAATGTTTTATTTTTCATGAAATGTAATTTAAAAAATAAAATATTTACTTATAATCATTATTTTTTAGGTACAGTATGCTAAAGCCAAAGGATGCCATGTCATAGGAACTTGTTCATCTGATGATAAAGTCAATTTCCTCAAGGTAAATATTTAAAAAACTACCTAAACTTTCTTTTTATTTCACGAAATACTACATTTAATAAGACGTTAATTATATTTACTGAATGATCTTGCTAATGAATGATTCGGCTGATGAATATTTTTATAGTTCCAGTCTTGTGCATATGCATTGCTCCGCTGCATCAAGTAGTGCCTTACTTCAGCATTTTTTGTCCTTACTCTTTTCAGAATGATAATCACATGATTCTGGGATGACTCGTTGTTTTTCTTGTAATGCTTGAGGTTAAATGAACACTATGTATTCGCTTTTATACTAGTGAGAAGATGTGTATCATCCACACATATCAGAGTCCATTGGAATTGCCAAGATAATGGAAACATAATAATCCAAAAACTGTGGACACTTGAACAAAAGAAAGAACAAATAAGGAAACCACTAATAATAGATATTTAATGATGATCCAGGTGTACACTTCAGGGACTATGCCTCCTCACTCATTAATATGTGTAACGTGGCTTCCTTATTTATTCTTTCTTATGGAATTGCAGAGATTAAATAGAACTGAAAATCTTGTGGAATTGTAGAGATTAAACCAGAAACTTAATCAGGTCTTTGTCCATGTTCTGTAACTTGTATATCAAGAATCTTGGAAATATCACAAACTTTAAAAGTCATCTAATATTAAGAGCCAGGCAGATAGCTAGAAGATCTTTGGCTTAGGCTTTCATTTCTTGAGTATTGAGTCATCAGCATAAATCCTGTCATGGGCATGAAATCTTGTCTTGGATCTTGATCTCAAACTTTATTAATCAATAAGACGACAACTTCTTGTCCACAACTGGATTTTATTCCGCATATACGTATTTCGAACTCTTTGAGTTCATTATTCAATGCCAAGTAAGTATTTGGTGAAGTTAACAACATTTTAAGAAGGAAGGAGGTGACCATTCAACCAATTGGGAACACTGTGATGCAGTGACTAATGGTAAAGAATGGGACACCCCCTTTTACAAAAAAAGCGGACCTAGGACGTTTTTGTATTTGTAGTTTTTATCGTATTTTTTCCCCAACGTGGTTCCTTGGGAGTATTTCTCCTAGGTATTTTTTGTAAAAAGGGGTGTCCCATTCTTTACCATTAGTCACTGCATCACGGTGTTCCCCATTGGTTGAATGGTCACCTCCTTCCTTTTTAAAATGTTGTTAACTTCATCAAATACTTACTTGGCATTGAATAATGAACTCAAAGAGTTCGAAATAAGTATATGCGGAATAAAATCCAGTTGTGGACAAGAGGTTGTTGTCTTATTGATTATGTCGTTATCCACAGTCATTGAAGAATTCTCATCAAACTTTATTTATTAATAAAGTCCTCAATAAATAAAGTTTGAGATCAAGATCCAAGACAAGATTCCATGCCCATGGCAGGATTTATGCTGATGACTCAGTACTCAAGAAATGGAAGTCTAAGCCAAAGATTTGGGGCTGTATACTGTAAGCCTAAGCCAAAGATATAATTATATCTTGGGCTGTATACTGTATTATTGTCAGAACTTCTGCTAAAACTATTTGCTAAACTTAAAAAAGTCCATAACAATTGAAAACCCTCTTATAAAAACTTGCAGATTAAAGTCTCTTTTTTTCATTCCATTTCTTTTTTTAATCTGTAAAAACTTAAAATATGTTTTTAATGTTATCTTTTAAGGTGATAAAACTACTGAATTTCTTAGCAACCATGTCACAGTATATTACAGTAATAGCTCATACATACAAAAAAACTTCTTACCACAAAAAAACATTAGAAATATGTATCTGGTGTTTCATGTTTCAGATGTTTTTTGTGGCTAGAGGTTTTTTATTCCTATACAGGCAATTCCACACCACAGTTCCTTTTTTTTATGCTTTAGACTTCATTAATTTTTATTGACAAGAATTTTTTTGTAATTTTTGTAGGAGTTAAAATGTGATCGACCAGTAAATTACAAGAAAGAAAAGTTAGAAGATGTCCTGAAAGAGGAGTATCCTGTAAGAAAAAATAATAATATTCATTCATTCTTTTCAAATTTAGATTAACATTTCAAACAAAATTATACAATGAAAATAAAATTTATAAGGGAATTTATCAAACAGCAAAAATTTATTAATAAAAATAAAAACAACTCAATAGTGGAATAATATCTTTTGAGGTGTGATGATTTCCTTCTGATTGAAATCCTTTTTTTTTTTAAAGTGATTTATGATTAGTTTATTAGTGAAATTTAACTAGGTATCTAATATCAATTTTTACATTTCTAGAACGGCATAAATGTTGTTTGGGAAACTATTGGAGGTGAAATGTTTAAAATAGGCCTGAAAAAGTAAGTATTTCAGTAATACTTTCAGTATATTAAATTATTTGTTAGGAAACTTGCATTCCAGCATTTCTGTAAAGTTGAAGTCCTGTTAAAATCACTGTTAGAATTTCATTTTTTTAGTCTTGCAGTTCGTGGAAGGTTAGTTATCATTGGTTATATAACAAAGTATAAATCTGAAAAAGGATATCAGCCAATTGAACTTGGCTTTTTACCACAACAGGTAAGCATATCTGTTAATATATGCTTAAAATGTTATACACTTATCATCAAAAAAAAAAAAAGAAAAAAAAAAAAGTTCCACCCATAAAAAAACTATGGGATGCTATGGGACATTCTGTTAAGATTCCACCACTGACACAAGAGCTACAAGCCAAAGTTTAGTCTGCATGGGAATGAGTTAAGACTATGTTAAGAACTTAAAAAACTCCATGCCACGATGTATAGCAGAATGCATTAGAAATAATGGCGGCCCAACATCCTATTGAGAATTGTAATGATTTTCGTATTTTGATCAATAAATTTTGTCATACTAATGCTTTTTATCAATCATTCGTTGTTGTTGATGTACTAACTTCCTTTCAAATATCTTTACAATCTGACGATTCTTTCTGGATGCAACTTTTTTTTTTTTTTTTTGGACAATGAGTCTACAGGGTGGTCCATAAGTCTGTCTTCCCCTTTTATTTTTTGAACCGAAGCAGATATGTCAGTTTTGATGAATCCAATGTATAGGAAGTTGTGGGTGGCCTATCCCATGGTGCACTTTTCATCATCCCAAATATGCAAATTAGGACACATTCAAAATTTATCTCAAAAACCGTAAGGGATAGAGAAAAAAAAACAATTGCAAACTTGTTCAGCATAAAAAAACAAACAAACAAAAAAAATCATCCAAATCGGACCAACCAATCACCCACAATCATGTATCATGTTGACCATTTCCGGAACAGTGTAGCTTGCCATCCTGGAACTGTTCTGTCTTCTGTGTGCTGAAACATGCCTTTTATTTGCTTTTCCGCATGAAAGTGAATGTGAGTATGGTAATTTATGTTAATTTTTTGATTTGCATGCTTTATATGGTGGAAATATCAACATTCAGTTTTCCTTGTGCAGTTTAACTGTTTGTAAGCTACAAAGAGTTCACCATGTGATTGTGGGTGATTGGTTGGTCCAATTTGGATGATTTTTGTTTTGTTTTGTTTTTTTTTTTATGCTGAACAAGTTTGCAATTGGGTTTTTTTCTCTATCCCTTACGGTTTTTGAGATAAATGTTGAATGTGTCTTAATTTGCATATTTGGGCACCCACAACTTCCTATTCATTGGATTCATCAAAATTGACATATCTGCTTCGGTTCAAAAAATAAAAGGGGGGACAGACTTGTGGACCACCCTGTATACACTCACATGCCAAAAGTCATGGGATGGCAGTGGACTATTTTTCAAGTGGCAATAGCATCATGTGCAAACAGTATAAATATGCAAACCAGTGTCATTAGGTTTAGTTACACTGTCTTGAGTAAGGGGTGAGGTGTTCAGCGTGACAATGGCTACACGATGAGAGCTATCCAAGTTCGAACGTGGCCTGGTATGTGGAGCACAACGTATGGGTCATTCAATATCGGAGGTGGCTCAAGAATTCAACATCCCACGGTCCACAGTTTCAAGAGTCTACTGAGAGTACCAATTTGACGGCATTACCTCCCACCATGGACAATGCAGTGATCGACCACACCTTCTCAATGAACGGGACCAATGGTGTCTGAGTAGGATGGTCACCGCTAACAGGCAACTGACACTACGCCAGATGACATCAGATTTTAAGCAGGGTGATACTAGAGCTGTATTGATGCGAATTGTACAACGAAATCTGGTGGTTTATGGAAGCAGAAGACCCATGAGGGTACCCTTGCTAACAACAAGACATCGTCAGCAACGTCTCTCCTGGGCCCATGAACACATCGACTGGACACTTGACAACTGGAAACATGTGACCTGGTCTGATGAGTATTGATTCCAGCTGATACGAGCTGATGGTAGGGCTCGAGTGTGGGGCAGATCCCAGAAAGGCCATCGACCCAAGTTGTCAAGCATGCACTGTGCAAGCTGGTGGTGGCTCAGTAATGGGCAATTGTGCAAAGCTCTCCTGTCGGAATGGTTGGCAATGTCTTCAGATGTCTTCCACCGACTTGTGGAATCAATGCCACTTTGCACTGTGGCACTTCACCGGGTTAGAGGAGGTCCCACTCATTATTAGGTGCTATCCCATGACTTTTGGAATATTATTTATTCATGAATTTATGAAGGTCTTTCATATATCCTTGATATTAGGTTATTTAAATAGTCATTGCCTTTTTTTTTCCTATGGATGGTTGTAGCTATAAATGTAATGTATTAAACGCAGCTATAGATTCATGCACCCAGGTATGTGTGACAGCTGACTCTTCTAGGGTCCATCAAGGAAAACTGTGTGCAGATAGATCAACAATTAATCTTTCTATAATGTTATGGAAAGGGAAAGTCAACACAAGCACTTTTACTTGATTACTTCCAAAAAGGAAAGAACACTGTACAGGCTTGTGAAAAGTTGTCTAAAAGTGCATGAAGACAAAGTCCTTAAAGAACACCTGTATCAGTATTGGTTTGCTCGTTTCAATTCTGGTGGTATAGTACTCTCATGATGCTCTCCATCTGGTGGGATTGGAAGAGTGTGATGTTTTTCAAGCTCTTATCAAGTAATGTTATACACTATCTACCAAAAAGTAATTGGACACTTTCGATTTTAGACATTTTGCCGAATACCTAGAAAAATACTTGACGAATTTTCCTGAAACTTCAGGGATGTAAAGAGCATGTTACACCTCATATGTTTCAGTGAAGGTTTTGTCCTGCAGGCAAATAGGGGACCAGCAACAAATTGAACAAAATAAATAATGCTTGGGATCGTCCAGTAAAAAAAATGCTTGAAATGCATTGTAGCTGTAGCATGTGATTGAGGCTTCTTTTAGTTATGTGTTCATTTGTATGAGAATAGCATTATATTCATGGAGATATAAAGGTTTCTTTAAAAAAATCGAAATTTTTTCGTAATGCAATGCAATCCAATGCAATGCCATTTTCAGGAACCTTGACAAACTACAGTAGAGACAACACCCTGCAATCAGATTATAAAAATATTAAATATTTGATGAAATATAAGCATTTTTACTAAATAATGTTTAACTGCGCATGCACAAGCATTACCAAAATGTCTTTTGCATAATGTATTAGCCAAATGTATAGAGCTACTTTTATAAAAAGCCCAAGCAAATATCGTTGATAGAATGAGTTGAATTTCAGTTGCTCTTAAAAATATGAGATTTTCTCCAAAATTTCACTTTTGGATGGATACCAGTATCAACTTCTCCTTCATAGTCAATATGCCTTCATAACAAGCCTCCATACTTCTGAAAAAATTTATTTATTTTTTTTTCTTTTAATCTCCATGAATATATGTGCTAGTCTCTCATACAAATGTACACAGATAAGTAAACAAAAAAAAAAAAGGCCTCATAATCATAAAAAAGCTACAATGCATTTCAAGCATTATTTTTTTTTTTTACAGGGTGAACCCAAACATTATTTTTTTGGTTCAATTTGTTGCTAGTCCCCTATTTACCTTCGAGTATGCTCTATGCTCTAGATTATGAAGGTAGGGCTGTTTCCCAAAGATTACCACTGTCAATGCAAAATGTCATTTTGCATGGTGCTAGAAAGACTGTTGGCTAATCCAATGATGGAATGAGGTGACATGGAGCAACGAATCTTGCTATGGCAGGAGAAATGAGGTATTTCTTAGCAGTGAAGTTCAGCATGAAAAGCACGATGATCTGGTCTTGTTTCTCATGATTTGATCGTGGTCAACTGTTGTGGTTGAACATCCATATCATGAACATCCAATGATATCTGGAAGGCATTCTACAACACATCAACTAATTGAGACTTTGAAAGGAGAAGTGGGTGAACATACCAGCACCCTGCCACCCTGAATGCTAGAGAGTATGCCACTATGTCTGCAGGTTCTTGTTATGGCAAAGAGTAGCACATTAGACAGATTAGAAATAATGAATGTGCTCACCACCACAGGTGTCTGAATTTCAAATGATCATTATTATAGTATTTCAACATGAAGAATTTAAAAGATTTTTGAAAAGCTTCATTCCAAACTTTACACTGATTTTTCAATGTTATTTTGCCATTAATAAATACACTACATGATCAAAGGAGTGGGGACACCCCTGTGAACACCTAACGTAATTGTGGGACTGGACTGGGCCTGTTCATCAAGGTGGGCGAAAACCTCAATACTGATCACTACAGGACCATTCTGGATAACTGGGCACTTCCAACGCTGTGGGAACACTTCGGTGACGGGCCGTTCCTCTTCCAGCACGACAATGCGCCTTGCCACAAAGTAAGTCCATATCCGACTGGTTTGATGAGAAGCGGGTTGAAGAACTGGATTGGCCTGTCCAGAGTCCTGATCTCAACCTTTGGGATGAATTGGAACGACGTGTGAGATCCAGGATGGTTCGCCCTAATTTTGTCCAGGAACTGACCACGACACTCCTCGAGGAATGGAGGTCAATACCTGTGGACACATACCGTAAACTTGTGGACAGTATGCCATGTATGGTGGAGGCAGTGATAGCAGCTCGGGGTGGTCGTACACACTACTGATTGAAGCTTTCTGCACCTTTATGGTAGAGCAACAGGTGTCCCAACTCCTTTGATCATGTAGTGTATAGAAAATTAATTGCATGATTTTAACCCTGACGATTCTTTAAACATATCTTTTAAGTTGCTGACGCAGTCAAGTACTGTTGCTGGATTCCTTCTTACTCATTATGATCATGAGTTTTCTTATTATCATGTCAAATTACTTGGATTGTATGAAACGAATAGAATTAAAGTATTTATTGATAAAGGAGACCACACACCTGGTGGAACATTCATGGGATTGGAATCTGTAGCAAGAGCTGTTCAGGTAACATTAAAGATATTCCATTTTTAGCATAAATTCCATTATACTGTACTTGGGTTTGTGCACTTTATAAAATATTGATTCCCTTGTTTTTCATTATATTGCAGCATTTGCATAGTGGTACTTCAATGGGCAAAGTAATTGTCACAATGCCAGGATGATTAACGGTATGCAAGCTCTCCATGTGACTATTTTTTCTCGTGTACTGAATAAAGTTGAAGAGGACATTAATTTATATAAACATTTTGAAACTACAGATATTTAATCTGATGACATATCTGCAATAAATATTTGACTTCTACAATTTAAAGAAATGTAAAATTTTTCTACTGACATCAGTTTGCTCCAAAATGTGCAGCATAAGGTAAAGTGAAGGAACCAAAGGAAATGCCACTGCCACTTCAGAGGAATTTTTTTTCTTTGTAGATTAGTTCTAAGTCATTTTACATTTTATATAAACAATGGTCCATTCTAGAAAATGTTATTGTTTTTGTTTGTTAAGAAACAAAATAAAAGGTCAAAAAGTATATTTTTGTTTAATTTTGCATGTTTTAACAAAACTATAATCCTTTATTTAAACCATCAACATCCTTCCAGTAGGATTTAAAAATTTCTGACCATTTTGAAAATTTAAATATTCAGTTTAGGAATACATACTACATTTCTGGTGTGAAAAATGTGCATTATGTGAACTATTCAAATTGAATTTTGTATGTCATCTATTACTTATGCTACAAAAGATTAAATGATTAGAGCCATACAAGTATTTTAATGACTAAAACCGCATACAAGTATTTTAAGACAGCAAAACTGAGTACCTCTTGAACCCATCACAAGCGATTCTGTATGGCATGACAATGAATTTGTTCACAAGCCTGCCTAACTGTTTCTGTGCATGCAAAGCTCCTCTGTGGATTGATAGAGGGGTTGGATGGATGCATGTTCATTTGAGTGTGGGGAATGTGCATTCCAGAAGAAAATGAATACCTGTTGGAGCATGGGAGAAGCTCTGGACAGTCCATTCCACGTGTGAAGGTGCATTGCCTTCTAAAAGATGATAATGAGAACTAGAGTAAAGAAGGATATCATTTCAGGCTTCATAACATATGATATATGCATCATTGTGGAATTCATGGTAGTTATTTTTTCCAGCCAAACATTGATAACACTACAATTCTAGAATACATATTTTAACGCTCATTGGAAGCGTTTCTGACTGTCACCACAGAATTTTGTTTAGGTCAGGGGCAAAACATCAGGACATTGAGAACTAACACTATAAGATATATGGCATACTAATCGTCATTTAATAAGCAAAATATAGTTTACAATGAACACTGTAATGCTCATATAAACTAACAGTCCTCAGAGTAGTCCTCAAGACTGTCCACAGTACATTGCCATTAATGTACTGAAAATGTTGAAGATGCATGAGGGTCAGTAATGTGTTAAACAGTGCCAGCATCACACTGGCTTTTGATTGTAATGGTAATGTGCAATCACTGTCTCATCTAGTAGTGATGGTCAGAAGCACATTTAACTGGCTTTCATATTTTTATTTTTGAAATTGCAGTTTTGTCACAGGTTTGGCAGGAAAAAGCTAGTTGCCATGAATTTCATAATGACCCTCATGTGTTATTAGCTGAGCATAAGGCAAGTGTGAATTAAAAATGCAATGCAGTCGGGGGGTATCATTCTATCGCATTAGTATATTAACAAAAATACTAGGGAACAGAAAGTGACCTATTATCCATTTTATCCGACGATAAGTATTGCACATTCTATTTTACATGCAGGCAGAAAATATCTGCAATCTTTGTAAAAATAAACCTAACCAGAGAATTCTGGTTGTTCTTTTTAGATTTTTCAATTTACAGTTTCTTTCTTACTTCATTAGGATCAGAGTTATTAAAATGACCACTTTCAAGGTTAAGAAGAAATGCAGAGACTGGAATCCAGAAAAACAAAAAGGTTATTTGATGTGTGCTGACATGTTTCAGGGTACTCTCCATCATCATGGGCAGAACTAGAAAATTCCATAAAGAAATCACATTGTACACCTCCCTTCATCCATTCTTGTTGAACTTTATACTCTGTCTCACTATATGAAAAAAGCTGCAAGGCAGTATGGGAAAGCACGTCACTACTTTTTCACCTCCCCGCATAGTGCTCAAAAACATAAAGCACCGTTTCAGTTTCATTTTAGCCACTGGTTTCAGTTTCTTTATTGGCTGCACGTTGATCTGAGGCTAAGGTCAAAAACCCTCACCGGTGAGAGAATGACGACGTAATTTCTCACTGGGCTAACCGTCTTTTTCTCGGTGAGGACGGTGAGACTAACCGGTTAGGCATAGCAGCACTAACTGGCGTTTCTGACCGCGTTAAAATGACGTCACAGTTTTCTCACCGGGAGTTCTGACCGACCAAACGCTAACTCTTCTCACCGGTGAGAGTTTTTGACCTTAGCCTGAATGAGATGACAATTGGTAATGTGGCTTTCCCATACTGCCTTGCAGCTTTTTTCATATAGTGAGACAGACTTTATACTGCAACAGAAGGGCAAAAATAAAACTAAAATAAGTTCAACAAGAATAAACAATTTATTCACACATAAAATGTCATAAGGACAGTGGTGAAAATGATAATTTTGTGACCTTCATTCACTTTTCCCTAGGTGAACAAGCAACAAAAGTTTAAAGTGACCTTCAGGACGACTAAAAAACAATTGCAAGTCCGTCCTAAATCCTAATAGCTGTGGAGATAATAAAAGAAGATAATAAAACCCTACTAAAATAAATAAATAAAAATTGGTTCGAGTCAGCGCAATTAGACGAAGGTATCTGGTTTGTGCCCAGGTTATGGAATTTTCTTTCCTATTTTCATTTATAATTTAGAACTTCTGAGATATGGCATATAAATAAATCCTTACAGACCAATTATCAGTTATTCTTTAATACTTGTTAAATTAGGTATTGTTTTTCTGTATCCCTGTGTCTACTTTCCTTCTATTATAAGCTACAATACGGATCACTTCTCTAAAGTAAAGAGATAGGTGGGGAAGAGCTTCCAGAGAAATTTTTGTTCCTGGATGGTAAGGGTTATTTTCAAATTGCTTTTGCCTTAAAAGTATAGCAAATGACTGTCATTACCCTTAAACTTTGTCTTTGTGACCAGGACTGATTTTTATGAAATTTACCTACTTCAGTGAGAAAACGGGTGTGCACATCTTTATTCACACAAAATTAAGAAGAAAAATAACTTATGAAAATAACTTTATTGAAAATATAGAAAAATGATCAAAAATATTTAGTAATGAGCAATTTTACGAGATGTACGATTATACTGTAAACATTAGTGTAGGCATCTTCTCCCCCCCCCCCCCCTCTAATCAACCAAGAAAACCAAAAAGAAATATAACATGATTTTTGCTGAAAATAAGATGTATGCGACGAAACTTATGGAAAGTTTGGCTTTATTCAGCAAAGATGGAATTAATATTTGGTGCACTTTTCCACACAATTTTCTCCTCACATATGTACTTGACTTGCCCCCCCCCCAACATAAATCCTGGCTATTTTGATGAATCCTGGTAAATTGTTTTGTTGAATCGGTCTCCAAATTTAGTCTCATACATCATTCCTCTTGCAAGGCTGTTAGAAGAGATTGTTATTAAGACGTACGTGATTTGCGTTTTCGTACCTGTTGCTCCAGTTCGTCCCACATGTGCTCGATGGGATTGAGATCGGAGCTCTGAGCAGGCCAGTCGAGCAAATTCAGCTTATTTTCACGAAACCGGTCCTGCACATGTTTTGCAGTATGACATGGAGCTCGATCCTGTTGAAGCAAACAATCTTCTTCCCTGTAGTATTGCCACAATGTAGGCAGGGTCGAATTATCCAGAACGTCAAGGTACACGTCAGAGTTCATGGTACCAGGTTCAAGAACCAATGGGCCGAGTCCTAACCAGGAAAAAAAACCCACACCATGACTGACCCTCCACCGAACTTCGTTGGAACAACAAAGTCTGGAAGAAACCGTTCTCTGGGTTATCGCCACATTTAAACACGTCCATCAGGCTGGAAGAGTGAGCACTCCAAAGAACAGTTTTCCATTCTTCAATAGTCCAGGAACGACGGTCGACACACCTGGCCAAACGATGCCTTGCATTAATATTTGTAATCATTGGCTTGTGCACAGTTACTCTATCATGATAACCGATCCTGTGCAATTCTCTGCGGATAGTTTTGTTATTAACGCCACTCCCAGATGCATTTCCAACCTGCTCTTCAGTCTCGATTGAAGTAGCTGAGGAAGTGCGAGACTTCTTGACATGTCGTACCAGGCATCTTCTGTCACGTTCTGCTAATTTATTAGGTGTTCCGGGAAGTTCTTTTACTGTTGTTGCATCGTCTTGATTCTATCTCTTGATAACGTACACTACAGTCTATTATAGGATGTCCAGTTTGGATGCAATACCTCGTACAGAAAGATTATACAAATAGCATCCTATGACGAGCCCACTTTGGAACTCTCTGAGTTCGGGTCCACGTGGCATAGCTCTACAAGAGTTAATGTATAGTTAACAGAACACGACCAGATTTTTATTATACCCATGCTCTTCCCAGCATACGATTTGGAAAAGAATATCTTCAGTCACATTATTATCTCTTTGAGTGGGCATCAAGGATAAAGAACTTCGAGGGACATTCTAAAATCCATTTTGATATACAGGGTGTAAATGGACGACGTTTCACAAATTTAAGGATATGTAGAGGATGAAACTCTGAGCAAAAAAGTCTAGTCGCGTTTTTCGATCTGTGGCTCCATTAAAAAGTTATAGCGCTTTAAAGTTCGGTATCGGTAAGGAATATCGATATCGGCCAGGGTGATTCTAAAAGGTCGTGCCCAAATGAAAAGGCAGGTAGAGGGTGAAATTCTGGGCAAAAACGTCTAGTCGCGTTTTTCGATCTGAGGCTCCATTAAAAAGTTATAGCGCTAAGTTAAAAATTGCTCAGCGTCTGTACCAAGATAGATTTCCGGAAGTGACGTCACGAAACTTTAAAGCGCTATAACTTTCTAACGGAGCCTCAGATCGAAAAACGCGACTAGACTTTTTTGCTCAGAATTTCACCTTCTACCTGCTTTTCATTTGGGCACGACCTTTTAGAATTACCCTGGCCGATACCGATACCGATATTCCTTACTGATACCGAACTTTAAAGCGCTATAACTTTTTAACGGAGCCACAGATCAAAAACGCGACTAGACTTTTTTGCTCAGAGTTTCATCCTCTACATATCTTTAAATTTGTGAAACGTCGTCCATTTACACCCTGTAGAACCAACCAGCTGTATATGGTTTTCAGCCTTGTAATTGTCCCAGAAGCCTTAAACCACTGCAATATAAGTTCTTCTTCATAGTGGACTTCTTGGGAAATTCATTGTACGCTAAATCTTCTGTACCTGTGGTTTGATGAAGATACCATATATGATCTGTTCCTTACACAGTTTAGGGAACTGTTGAAGGTACTTGAAGCTTGCCGACTCTTATTAAGAGCTGTGACAAATCAGATACCAAAAACTGATTGTGAAATTTTTAAAAAGCTCTTAAGCAAATGTTGATAATAAATTTGCTTGTGTATTTTTGGCTTGCTTTTATGTACACACGTTTGAAAGAAAAAATTATTATGTTGATCATATCACAAGAAAAGCTCTATTGTGCGTTTATGTAATAACAAAATTTATCATGCCCAATTAGAATGTATCGTTTTTAATCCTCTGTTTAATTATGTTGGTGAGATTTGTTCAAAGAGAGATTAAATTAGAAAAGATGTCCATGAGAGAATAGTCAAATGTTCGTCAAATAACCATCAAACGCGATTACTCATCAATTTCTCCTCTAAAAAAGACGTAAGCATTATTTTATATTGATTTCTTTCATTCCCTTTTATAACTTATCTCCGATAGTCATCTGTTATTAGATGACTGAACCCATTCATTACTCAATGTCACTAATGAGACAAAGAGTTCGTCATTTTAACCTACAATACGGTTATTATTAATGGTTTTCCTAGGAAATTATTCTGCATTTAATGTTATCTATCAGCGTCAAATCCTTGGGATAATTTAATTCACACATCGTCGATAAATGTTCGTCAATTATTTTGAGATCGATAATTCTGTGTTAAGTGTTATTTCTCAGCAGTTTGTGGAGCAAAATGCGGGCAAGAGATACAAGATGTGAATAGTGATAGGATTATGGGCATTGAAAACCCAATGAAAGGACGTTAATAAGAATTAGGAAATTTGCAAAGAAATCCAAAGATTAAATCCCTTATGTTGTGAAATAGAAATTTTAAAAAATAATAAATATTTGAGAATTATAAAGGATCGCGAGTATGTAGAGCTGCGAGTATAAACAGAAGAATGGGTATGAATAAAGGCGATCAAAGGGGCTTTGAATGCTGTGGGAAAATCAACCTCGATGATTCTGCAGAGTGACCGACTCTCCTCATAAAATGTTAAATGAAGAGTCGGGAGACGCTGAAAAAGAAAAATCACCTGTGAATGAAAAGATAAATTTCAAATGGAAATTAAAAAGGCAGGTCATATTATGAGAGCTGGTATTAAATGTACATGACACTTCCATCACACTTGCGCAGAATCACACAATGTCAATTTTCGATGGAAAGCCTTCCTCTGTCTGGCTTGGATACGTGGATGTCTAAAGCAAGATATCATGATGCTGTGTATGGACGGGGAAAATGTTAGCAGTGACCACAGATTCATTCGCCAGAAAAACAAGCGATACTGGCATTGTTACAGTGTCGTGTGAATTTACCAGTTATGGATTTGTCACCTACAAATGAACGTGAGACTCTTTCCTGACACCTACTGTGTGGTAATGGTTCAAACATAGTGTGGAATGATCTATCTTCTTTAGAATTGAAATTTGCTCTGGCCGAATTTGAACTCGATGCCATGCAAGCCTTGCCAATTGAATGTGGTAATGCTCTACAGGAAGCTGTAAATACCGGGCCTTCTATGAGCTGAAATATGTAGATTTATAAGAAATGGAGATACGTATTAAGCCTGATGAATTATGATCGTCCTCAATAATCGTCTTGATGATCTGTAATGTTTATATACAAGTATGTATTTGAACCATCAGATATTAAGTACATGTAGTTTCTGTTGTATCAGTATGGCCAGAAGTTCCTTGCCTTCGGACGTTTGTGGAGTGAAACTAATACAGGTTGTTTGTTATTAAATTGACAGTACTCAGAACCATTTGTAGCTCGATCTCATACCGGACTGGTACCAAACTGGTACGGGGACTAATGACGATATGGGAAGAAAGATTCCGCGAAAAAAAAAAGTGGTCACTATTAATGATTTCATCAAGTCGTTTATCAATTTGATCAGGTATTAGGTTCACATAGTACTTACTAGATGGATGCTAAGGATTATCGAAAACACGTGGCTGGTTTCAACTTGCTTGTGATCAGGGTCACCATGAAACAGAAGAGTCAAAGCCATGTCTAAGGGAAACTGCATATATTATTGGAGATGGTGCCCCCAAGGATCAAGAAGTGCTGTGGATTCCTTGGAGATCATAAATTCGCGCCAAGGATTTATTCCAACCTATCCCAAACTAACTTCACAGTTGAAGAATTGAAGTTCAGTTAGTGGCAACAGACCATGACCCAGACATTCTAAAACTGCAAGGAAATGCTCACCAGTGCACCCTTTTACTGAGACATCACCTTTTGTATTCAGACATCGCTAATTTCGATTGATCATCTATGTCACCTGGAACACATCCACAGGCACTGCAAAGCATGGCGCCTCCCACTGCACTCCATAACGATGCTGCATGTACCAGTTATGTTGGTGACGACCTAACAAATCGTTCGATGACGTCCCACAAATGTTCAATGGGATTGCAATCTGGAGAACGCGGAGACCAAATCATTGTCGTGAAGTCTGTAGCATATTATCCAGCCACTGCCGTGTCACAAGGGCCGCGTGTGGAGGCGCATAAAACAGTTCATGAAGGGATCCACGTGCTCCCCAAGCAGATCGACGTAGGAAGAAGCACGCAGAGTGGATGTTAGATGCACCAATGGACCCATTTCATGCCACGAGAAAACACCACAGACCAGTATGGAGCCTTCACCTGCCTGAGTGGTCCCCACCTGACAAGCGGGGTCCATGGCTTCGTGTGGCCTGCGTCAGACACGGACACGACCATCAGCCCGAAACAGCTGAAACCGTGCTCGTCGGACCAGACAACCCTTCGCCAGTCCTCAGCGGTCCAATGCCGATGTTGGTTGGCCCAGGCTAGGCGTTGCCGACGATGTGCAGCTATGAAGAGTGCCACCCGTCGTAGCCTGCAGCTGCCAAGGTTCGCCGAATTGTCGTCACAGACACAGTTGTGGGACGTCCCTGGTTGTACCACATGGCGATTTGGCTTGCTGTCGCCCTTCGAACAGCAGTTGCAAGCCGGGTGACCCGGCAAACATCTCTGGTTTCAATGTTGGGTGTACTCTCGATAGACCCTTGCAACGATTGTGCGGAAAAATTGCAAGGTGTTGGTTACATCTGATATTGAGGCACCTATCCGTCTGGCACCAACAATCATCCCCCGTTCAAATGCGGATAATTCTCGGCGTGCTGCCATTTCTGCAGTTAGTTTTGCTTACAATGATTGTGGGATATCAAGGAGTCCTCTGCACCTGCATTCCGAGAATGGAAGTAGCGGGATGTGCTTATTACGGACATGGTACCTGATTGGAGGGGTGTGCCATGACTTTTGGTGAGTGAGTGAATTATGTATCATGTATTATATGCGAAAATGGATTCGGAATACCCATTAAAGATGTTAGCCGAATTGTTCTCATTATTCTGTTGAGCTTAAGATGACTGGTTTGTTTACAATATCAGATTATCGTAAGCAAAAGAGCTGTATTTGTTGTATTACAAAGCTATTTTGTATGGAAATCTCGTTATATAAAGGCAAAATTACAATGTTTCATTTCATTCCTCTTTCATTTTCTTATATCGTGAATTCTAAATATTATACAAATATCACTTAATTTATAATAGTAGCTTATCAGATATATTAATTTAGGGACTGAATTTAAATTTTGAAAAAAAATCAGTCTGGTACCTGAATCCAAATTAACCTGGTTCGCTAGCCAATTAAATAGCCAGGGGCAAAAAAAATTAAGCAGTGAAAATTTAGATCATTCTGGTTAAATTGACTTCTATTTACGAAGGTTTGCGCATATTAGGTATATATGCACAGATCGAATTCGAATATAGACCGGAATATAGAAAGCACAAAATAAAAAATTACTCCTGTAAGTAAAGCATAATTTTTTCTCATAAGTTGAACATAAAAAAATGTCAATTTTGACTCTTTAAATCGGTCTGGCACCGTGATTCCGGCTGCTTCGAAATGCCAGACCGAATAATCCGTGAATGGCAGGCAGTTAGGTACAATTTGGTTCAAAAAGTAAAATTAGATCATTCCGGTTAAATAGATGTCAATTTTTACCAAACTTTGGATTGGTCTGGCAGCCATTTTCCGTCCGATTTCAAATGGCAGACCGATGAAATTTTAATTAGGGAGGAGTAATCTAAGAAAAAAACCATGAACCAAAAATAGATCGTACCGGTTAAATTGAAGTCAATTTTTCCGGATTTTGAAGGGCCGACATTTTTAAGTCCGGCCGCTTTGGACTGCCAGACCGACAGATTCTCATTTCCTACGGGCAAAACTATGAAATGAGATAGTTAACTGAATTAGATCTTTCCGGTTAAATCTAACGGGGCTGGCTCCTGGTCTATTATAAGACGAAGCCTGAAACGGGCCCAGCTATGCCTATATCCCTGTTTCCAATGTGCATCCGTTGTTGGGCTCGGTCGTGAGTGGGAAACGAGGAGGCTGAAGTTAGCTTTTTTCCATGCTTGGAATAATATTTGGAAAACAAAATTCCTAACGAGGAGAATAAGAGTTAAAATGCGAGGATGAGAGATATATTGTAGCAGATGGCTGATGGAAGAACTTGGGATACTATTTCTTCTTTTGTGGTGAATAGGGTAATAAAATATTGTTGGCTGTGCTTGAAGAATCAATGCGAAGCGACTTTAGAATGGTGTACAGCTCACCGAAACTGGACCATGGAACAATGAAAACATGTCTTATGGGCATACACACCTTGGCAATCAAATGGCAGAGCTTGGGTCTGATGGATGCCTGCTGTACGTTTCGTGTGGCACTGCACACTTTGAAATTCGGAAGAGGCGATATTATACTTTGAAATCTGCAACTTACCTTGACCTTTTGGACAATTCTGCACTGCCAACATTATGGCAACGGTTTGGATTGGATCATTCCTGCACCAACATGGCAATGCTGTTTGTCACAAAGCAAGAGTGGTTTGAGGGGACAGGGGTTGAAGAAATGGACTGGCCTGCAAAGAACCTCCATATACTGTACATCTCAATGAATACCTATAGGACGAAACTTCTAAGATTTGTGCTTCTTGTCAAAGAAGAAACTTAGTCACTATTAAAAACTATACCTTGTGGAAATAACATACAAGACACATGCAATAATAAAATAGTAAGTTTATTTATTACGTGTTTATTTATAAATAAAATCACTGATCTCAGGTTTGTGAATTTCTGCCAAAAGCCCTCACTTGGAAGGCTGATCGGGACTGCTTGCGGCATTAGAGAACAGCTACGATCGACGATCAATATCCTTAGCAGCAGCAATTTGCAACAAAACATCTTAAGAAATGAAACCATTAAAATCCTGTAAATATTTATATTTTTATTCGCCGCGAGTCTATTATAATAGTAATCTATGAAATGTAGTTCAAGCGCAACAAGATTACATTAATTTTCGGAAAACGTTAACTAATGTCTGAATGGCTAAACTCTGACATGGACTGGTAAGGATTAAAATAAATCCACAGATGGTAACGTTAGTCGATTATTAAAGCATATCACATAGGATGTATGCCAGTTGATTTACTAAATCGATTAGGGAATAGTTCCATTGGATTTACATGTTGGAATAATGAAAGTGTTATCCTTGCGAACCGGAAAATTATGAAATATCTTCCCTAACATTGTATCTCATGCTTACTTCGAAGATTGACGAAATCGTTAAAGTCTTCGAATAGTTGCTGGTATTTTTAAGAGGCAAATCTTCTATCCTCTAATTGCATCGTTGGACTTACTTTTCTACAAAGAAACTTCTTTCATTCCATTATAGTTGGGTTTTTTTTTATGTCTTCTGTTATTACAAATAATATTCGAGTCGTTTCCAAGATTAGTCTGGCAATGTTACAAGCACTTTTCCTTTCGAATTTCTACTGTGCAGATGCTAACAATATTAAAAAAAAAAAAAAGGGGGGAGAGGAGGATGGGAGGCGAAAGGAATATTCTGTTAAAACAAATGAAAGATATTTTTAAATGACGATTGACTGAAGCTCACCTGTACAGCTCTTGCTACCGATTCCAGTCCCATGAACGAGCCTTCGGGGTGCTGGTCGCCATTGTCGAGGAAGACCCTGATTTCCTTTCTTTCATACATTTCCAGTAATTTTGTATGATATCGTGAATATTCCTCTTGATAGTGAGGTAATATGAAACCAATAACAGAGCTTGATTGCATTAACAACTAGCAAAAAAAAACCATTAAGAAAAAGATTAAAGTATGGAAACAAATTTATTTCAACTCATACGAAAGTAGAGTCTAAAGTACCTGCATCGAAAAGACCAAAATAAATATTATGATTAAATACACCTTTGAGATTATTCGCACACGCTTTTGGTGATTTGCTTACTTGTTTTGGTAGGAATCCTAATTCTGTTGGATGAAACCCTGCTTCAGATTTATAACTTGATATAAAACCTATCACTAGTAATCTTCCTCGAACTGCCAGGCTAAAGTTTACAGAATTTCCAACTTTTGAAAAATGTGAAATGCACAAGACTAGTTCTAAGATAAATTACTCAATGAAATGGTAAACAACAGACTTCTTAAGAGCCGTTTCGAACAGATTTCCTCCCACAGTTTCCCAGACGACATCTATGCCATGCTAATAAGAGAACAGGGGTAAAAATAAACTGATAACTGAAAAATGGCTTTCATCACAAGGAAAAAAAATTAATTAAAAAAGCCTAAATAGCACCTACAGGATATTCCTCTTTCAGAACATCTACTAGGTTTTCTTTGTGGTAATTGATGGGTCGATCACATTTTAACTCCTATAAATTAATACAGACAGAGAGAGAGTTTTTCTAGACGTTGTTTCCATTAATGATTTGAGAAAAAATAAATTTGTATGCATACAAATTATTCGTGTAAATGTTAATAAAGGGACTCGGGAATATTAAGATATGATCAGTTTAGATTTAATATGATTCTCCTGGTCGCCAAATTCGAATCTGGGGGTCTAGGCTGAGCTCATCGACAAGTAGTCGACTGTCGACAAGTGTCGATGGTCACGTGGCTAATGACGCATTTGTCGATTCGAGCTAGCATGAACACGACTTGTCTACAGTGTAGACTTGTCTACTTGTCTACAGAGTCTACAGTGTACAGTCTCTACACCGTCGATTTTCTAGTGTAGACTTTGACCATCGACAACTGCCTTAAGAGCAGTCGACTATGCACATTCTTGTCTACAATTCAAGAGCAGTCGACTATGCGCTTGGCGATCGTTATTTCAGAATTTAGCAACAGATTTCTTATTAAAATCTTTTTTCCTTCGTTTCCGGCCTGCAGGCTAAATACACATAGCTCAAGAATATTAACAAAAACTTGTTTAAAAAATATTTACATACAAGAAATATTCTCTTGTGCTACGAAACTTGAACTGTGAAAATAATAATAGAGTGTGTCTACACGTATGTGTTTATGTATGTATTTATGTGTATACATGGATAAATGTGTAACATTATGTAAACTTGTGTATATGAATGTATATCATCTAGCCATACGTGTGTAAACTTGTGTATAAATGTGTAATATGCCACTTATTGACGGTTAGATTTTTGTCGAGATCGACAGCTTGTCGATGAGTTCAGCCTAGACCCCCTGGACATTTATGTTATTCTCGGAATTAGATTCATAAAAATACCGATCAGAAATTATAGTTGTGAGAAGGTGTTGTCAGTAATAGAACGCCACGATTGTATTTGACAGAGGGCACTTCATTCCAAATGTAAAAAAAAAAAAATCACTGAATAATTATAAACGTTCGGACTCCATTTATAATGTTTTTTAAGTTTAACTTGAAAATAGATTCTTAATCAGTAATTAACTTAACTCATTTGATTCTTTGATAGAATATTGGTACAACATAAAGAATAGTGAAATAAATAATATAAAGTGCTTACATTCACAATTACGAGGGTTGTTTTTTAAGTAAGGTCTGTAACCTTTGGAAATCTCGCACGTTCAGGCAGACACTATTTAAAGTCACGACATCAGTAGTGTGTGCATCGCACTGTGTCATCAAACTGTTTAAGATTTTTGAGGTTACTACCAACTACGAAATACAGTCAGTTATCCGTTTTTTGAGAGCAAGAAACATGACAGCAGCGGACATGCATCGGCATTATCAGTAAGGTGTAATGCAATAGACCAGTGGTGTGACTATTCCATGACAATGCAAGGCCACACTCACTCTAATCAGACCTTTTGGTTGGGAACAACTTGACCACTCTCCTTACAGTCCGGATCTCGCGTCCAGTGACTATCACCTACAGGAGTTTCGCGTTTCAGCGACGATAAATAAGTGAAAACTACATGGCTTTCCTCACCGGCAGCAGACTTCAATGAAGCTCATTGAGCGCTATGAGAAGTGTTTAAATAAAATTGGAAACTGTGTAGAAAATAGTTAAAAGCATGTAGAATTTAAAAAAATATATAGTAATTTTGTTTTTATTACAAAACGGACCTTACTTTAAAAGAAACCCTTCCCTGTGGTTTGCAAAAAATTAATCATTTTCTGTCAGTTTTTCTATATCTTTCCACTATAGAGATATAAGTTTGATTGTATCCTTCCACCATTTGAACGTCACACAGCTCGTCGACGTGGAGCCACCATTTGAGATGCACCTCTAGTATGCATAACAACATACGAATATTGATGAGGTGCTGCAGTCGGTATTTCCGACATTCATGGCACACCAAATTCCATTTTTCAGCGAGACAACGTATGGCCACGCACAGAGCGAACATAAACAGAGCATGCTTTGGAAGGCATAACGGCAATTCCGTGATCAGCAAATCTCCAAGACCTTTCGCTAAGTGAGTATCTGGGACATCCTTGGACGTCGAATTTATGCTCTCCAACGATCTTGAAGTGAAGATGAATTGTGAGTTTTGATCAATTCCATCTGGACACTTCAAGACAGTATTCGAGCACTCCCTCATTGATTCAATGCCACACGCCGTGTAAACGTTCAACATGGTAGGCCTATTACTTATTATAATCTCTGTATAGTCAGCTACTGCAAATGTGTAATTGCTTTGAAATTATAATATTTAAAAAAATACTTCTCTTTGTGTGTGCCAAATTTTGTTTCATTTAAAGCATTTTTCATATTAATTGCTGTGTGGAGTAGTGTACATTGCTGTGTTCAAATGTGGTCGACAATATTTTGAAAACTTTAAAAAATAAACTCATTTACCTTGGTTGCATGATCAGTCATCGTGCGATGTGCAGATAGTTAACATTAACCATTGATTTATTTAATTGGAAAAAAAGACAAAGGAAATATCCTCGATCTGAGATCGAAACAGAAACAACAGTCATCTTTTCTCATTGGTTTTCCTCTTTCTATTTTCATTTATTATATTATTTGTTTCTCATGATCTCATTT
The DNA here is from genome assembly GCA_023313115.1 of Rhysida immarginata. NCBI lineage: Eukaryota > Metazoa > Arthropoda > Chilopoda > Scolopendromorpha > Scolopendridae > Rhysida > Rhysida immarginata. The sequence goes on along the minus strand of JAHWFO010009537.1, from coordinate 1,656,994 downwards.
ATTTAACGCTTTTCGCAATTTTATTTCTTAAAACCAATTCGGACCATTGTGAATGCGTAGTACTGCATTCGCGAAGTCGACAATTTTTTTCGAATTTTTTGATTTTGACTTCAGATTCGGATAGAGGATCAAAAAGTGAGTAAAAGTTATAATAGGCACGCAAGTCCTATCTATTCGGGACCATGGCCAAAATGACGGTTAAAGTTGATCATTTTGTCCGGCTCGAAGGAAACAATTCGAAAAAAATTGGCAACAGAACGACCGACTACGCAAATCTTTGAAAATTGAAACTTTTTTGTTAGTTTTTAAGTGTAAAGTAATTGTTTTGTACCTTCAGAAAATTGACTTTCTCGTCAGATGAGCAAGTTCCTATCACGTGACATCCTGCTGCTTTAGCATATTGCACCTTAAACACACACCAAAAAAAGAAAAATACAGTACTCTTTTAATTCTCTCGAATCAAAAATTCATGTCAAACTGAATTGGTATATCAAAAGCTGCTTACAATTTTAATTTTATATAATTTTGTAACGTGTAAATACAGAGTTGAATGTACGCAGTGGAAATTAAAGATGAAACACGTTATCAGGGTAAGGTTTAAAAATAAAATCAAGTTTAATAAAGAGTAATGCAATGAACACAAAGCAAAGTATAACAATGAATAGTTATCTTATTAAACAAAAATAAAGAGCTAACTCTCCAGCTCCTTAATTATGAATGAATACTAACCCAAAAATGCAAAACTGGGGAATGTAAACTAAGTTAAAGATTGGGAAACAAACTATAACTTATCACAACCGTTACAAATCTAGTGCATTACACTCTGGTTAACACAACAGAAATCAATCTTTCAAAATCCAATTAGTTGCTTGTAAATTAATTCATACAATCACAAGTCGAATTAAGGCACTAACGGATTTACACATAAACTAAAACAATGATCTGAAAAATTCAGACAAGCAAACTTGTTCAATTAAATAAGTGAAGGCAACAAGAGAATATCAAATACAGATATAAGCTTCTACAGAAATATTACGACTAGAATATAACTAAACCTAGTCAACTGTCTTAAATTACTTAATCCAACAAATAGTTAAGCAAGTTAATAATAAATGCCAATATACTTAAAGGGCAATACAATTCATCTACGGCATCTAATATGGCCTCCCCAAATGCAATTACGCCTATTTACGGGCGCTAAATTCTAACACTTCCGGAAAGCTTAATTAGCACGGAAAGTGAAACATGAGCTCAAATTAATTATTACTCAAGTAATTAACTAGAGACAAAAAGAGAATATCAATTACAGATATAAATTTCCAAAGCACAGATTACAACTAGTACAAAATTAAACCTAGTCTAAAAGTCTTAAATTACTTAACTATTAAATAACACTGAATACTAATAACAATTTGTCAATTTCCTTAGAAAGTCATAAAATGCATACATAGCACTTGACATGGTCTCTCATTACAACTACGCTTGACTACAAGCGTTAAAGTTCAACTTTTCCGGACATGATAAGTAAATCACGAAACAGGTTATCGCAATAAATAAACATTAATGTCCAAGTCCATACACTCTAAATTAGACCAAGTCCACACATTTAAATAAGTCAAAACTCTGCAAAAGTCTGATGCGTAGATTCAAATGCTAAGCTGACAAATACAAAGAAGTTCACGTATAAAAACAACGCTACATAAACCAAGCTTCCTCCTTAATATTGCCTAGGATACATACTTTAAACACTACAGTACGCCTGGAAAAATTAGACTACTTAAATAACTACGTGAATATATTTGCAAGCACATGGAGTAGTACACATTTACGCAGTTAGAAACACTCTGTCGAATGGAGGTTCGTCTGAAAGTTCGGCTTCTATATTAGAGAGGAAAATAATGCAAAACATTGGGCTTAAATGTGAAATTTTCAACACCAAAGAAAATCAAACATTTCCTCTTAAAAACCCAACGTCACAACAAAGGACCGAGCCCTTATCAATAAATTTACTTCTTTTCAATACCGGCACAAGAAACATAATAAGCTCCCTGTTTCTTAGTCGGAGAGGTATGTGAAACCATACAGGTCCGATAGATAAGCACTTAACCCGGCGGGAAAGAAGCCTTTAACCATTCTACGCCCCTCGCTCACTCTTCTATGTAAATCCATGAATGTCGAAGACCACTCGCCCGGATTCTTGCACATTAGAGTAAAGCAACTTAGAGCAACCGTTGTGGACACCGTAAGTGTTTGATATATCACCAACCTTTTTGTTTCGTTTTCAGAACTCCGGCACGCTGTCTCGTACACGCCTATGGAGTCGTTCTCCCGTCGAAACTTCCCTTGCGGAGCTTCCCTGCGGAGCGCATCACGTCTCAGGCAAGCATGAGCACGGCTCGCCACGTCGTCTCCATTATCGGGCGGCGGGTCTCGGGGCTTCCCAAGCTGACAGTCGACAGCAAAGAGTTCTCTCCGTTCTCGTGCCGGTCGGGGAACCTTTAGGTCCTTTCCCTTTGAAGTCGTACTCTCTCTCCTTTCCACCGACGAATCTTCCCGCCAAGAAAGCTTGGGCTTGACGTCACGGAACCTCCTCTGATCTCCATTGGTTCTTGCGTGGTGTTGGTTGTGACGACACTGTCTGCCCCGCTCCCCCCCCGCCTTCGAACGGGTGAATATACGTGAGCGGTAGCCACAGGCAGTGTCGCCGGAAATCATCTGAGGAACCGATTTCCGTGACAAATTTACAGAAATTTTAACTTTCATTTAATTTATAATTTATATCCTTGGGATTCCCAAAGATGAATGAAAATACTGTAATGATCAATCAAAATATACATACAGAGTGGACTAAAGTATACACACTTCAACTTAAGAAAAAGCTGTATAAAAGTTGTAATACTAAAATTATACAGATATTGACAGATGAATATAAATGACCTTTGATTTCTAAATTACATCAGGTGCTCAAAGTGGTAACCATAAGCGTCCAGACATTTCACTTTACGGCGAATTACAGCTCCTGTCCACTAGAGTTGAACTGTGAAGGTATTCATTCAAAAGGATCATGATTTGTTCCATACTACACTTAATTCTCAATTTTCCTTTCAAAAACTTTTTTGCACAGATATGTTATTTATTTCACTTCGTATTTCACTATTTTGGAGGTCCAAACTGAAGATCTTAGAATAAGAAGATACTTCAACTCAAAATCAAGTTTTTGATAATTTTGAGTAATATTTTCTTTAAAGTTTTCTAAATTTTCTGTTAATGAAAGTATCTGTATAAAATTTCATTCTGTACTAACATTTTATTGCCTCACCTCAGCTATGATCCAAAAGGCTGATGTCCTATTAGCCTTGTTAATTTAAATGTTTTCTAATAAACGAATTAAGATATAAAGCTCGACGGCCTTAAGATATAACTGGGGAACTCGTCACTGTAACTGCGATTATGGGAGCTTGGCTATTTACCAATAACTTAGTAACAAGATCCTGGATAGATAGGAAGAATTTTTCTTTCAAATGTGTATTTATTAAAAACTGTACGGTTGGAACCATTATGTAAAGATTTGATGGTTAATATAATTTAGCAAGGCATTTTAGCATTTGTGTTTATAAACGGTTATAAATACTCCAATTAACGAAAGCTTTCAAGTTTCTTAATGATCTAAAGGCTAATCATGAACAATGGCAAACTGATATAAACAATAACATTGTTAACCTGTGTGCTAAAGACCACACAGAAAGTATACAACTAAGATTTATATAAAAATGTTTCTTTTCGAAAGGAAAATTAATTAGTCAAATGTCCGCTAAAAATCTCTAAAGAAAACTACTGACGCGTGTGATGTCGAATGGTCATATATAATTGTAAAACTTATTGTCACCTTCTTTGAACTGTGAAGTTACGATCCCTGTGTGTCTGTCATTTTTTGGCGGAATTGTAAATGCTTGCTCCACAAATAAACAACAAAAAAAATCCAGCTGGTTTTAATAAAAATTCAAAGAGAAGCATCGTACTCACCGCCATAGAACCCGTTCCCCCAGCCGCAGCCGTTACTAGCACAACGTCCTTCCTTTGAATGCGACCAGCCTTAAAATAAATAAAAGATTGAATAATCTACTGCATATGTTTACGAAATATCAAAGCTATATACGTAGCAACGACTGGATACGTAAATTTATGGTGATAATGGAAGAAGTGAAAGCTTTATAAAGAGAAGAACAAGTCTACAGTCGAGAAAGTAACAGTAGGGACGGCATCAGACCATTTTTCACCCAGGAAAAGCAAGTGTAGTGGTTCAAGTTAAAACATTAAAACTATTCATATAATGTTCATCATAACATACTTTCTAATATTTACTGCACAAATTACTCTAGAATTCTTATAAAATTTCGAAACTTACAAAATTCTTACTTTATCTAAACCAATGGCTGCTGTTCGGCCATTTATTATAAGTGCTAGATAGTCTGGATTTAGTTTTGGAAAAACCGAGACAAGAGATGCAGGTACACACTAGAAAAAAACAATAAAATCCAATTAGTTTCGAGAAAGAACTAATTACTTTACCTTCTAGACTCCTTTGCGCATTTGAAGATGCAACGACATTGTTAATATTCTAAGAAATGCAACAAACACATTTTAATTTCTACTAAACTAAAGGTTTGAGTAAACGGATAAATGGGAGTTCCACTATGTTAAAAGGAACTACAGAGTGAATTACGTTTTATTATTTAATTACCTAAAAGTAGACACCTTTATTTTACATTAATCGTATTTAATTTTGAGGAATATTCATGTATTTCATGGTAATGACTCCATAACTTGTGTGCAGTGATAGATTCTTGACATCAAGAAGTATGCTTCGAACCCTGATGCAGAAGAATACAGTGATTTCCAAAGAGAGCGTATTAAGGGCTGTTCCCACCGACATTACCATTGTGGAATATAAGCCAGAGGTAAATTTCCCTAAAGCTGAAGATTTCGCTGTTCACCGTCAATCGGATGATTATGCAGTTCAAAACAACGAAGGTCATCTTCAGGTTAACTGAGGGCTACAAAACAAGTGATGGAAAGAACCCCCGTTGCAAGGCTGTAGACCTAAAAGAAAAAAAAAAAGAAAAAAAAAAAAAAGAAAAAGACATCTTCACGTGAGTCTTAATACAACTATCAGATATCTTGGGAGAGTTGCCAGCTGAAATGGTGTGATACCCTTTGAGCTTTTGGCATCGTGCCTTCTTATCAGGCGAGTGGTCCTTTTTTTTGTTCTTATATGGTTCTGGAGAAAGCCCAGCCAAGAATTCAGCATGATGGATGGATTTTCCATATTTTCCATTCTCGTGTAGGGTGACATTTGGAGCACGGGATGATCAGCGCTTGTGGAATGTGTGCGCAATATTCTTCCAATATTGTATGTGAGGCTGTTGAACAAAAAATTTACTCTGTCCATGGAAATTTACTCTGTTCATTATAGTTGGATGGTTCGTTAGAATTTTGGGTGCGTTAACATGAAGGTTATTTTGTCTAGATATCTTTACACATTCCTGAAACAATTCCACATATCTATTATCTTTTTTTTTTCATTCCCGAGATGCCCACGGCATGATTCGAACCCACGATCCGGTAGATTAGAGAACTGAAAAGCCTACGTCCCAGCGCTCTCTGCCACTGGGATAGCACAATTCTAACAGACTGATTCTCAAATGTCATCTGCGATTAAGTGCTGAATTTCCATTAACAGGAGTTCTGTAATTAATGGTTGTCAGATAATGCACAGCATCAAAACACAGTTCCATTCTTGAACCAGGTAGCAGACCCGTTCTTGTTTAATCCAGTATCCACGGGAAAGTCTGTCAAAATTCAGCCTAAGAACAAAGAAACCCACGATGGATTAGATAGATAAGTGAATATAGAATTAGCTTACAGCATGTCCAATTATTGAGGATTGACTTTGTGGTTAATATTTTGGACATCCTGTACATTTATCAAAAGTCTATCCACAACTTACTTTGAAGACTTTAACGAATTTTTTGATAACGTTACTTTGAATTGAGAGTGCCGACAGATAGGGGTAAACTTAAAGAAAAAAGTGTGTCAAACTTCTTCAAGAATTCGTCTAATTTATTAGAATATGTAATAAATTGTGTACTATATACTTTTTCTTTGCATTTGAAGTTTAAAATAATTAATGAAGTACAAGAGTTAAATACAAAAAAAAATCATTTCAAAAGAAGTTCGTATATAAAAGGAAAAAAATAATTTTACAGGATTTGAATATAAAAAAAACCACTCAGGGTGATTTTGAACGAAAGAAGTACATGTATGAATTTTCTTAAAGAAAAGCATAAGGAATACTTTAAGCGTTAAAAAAAAGAAATCTAATTTTCCATGCCAATACATTGTAAGAAAAGGAAATTAAAACTAATGCTACGCCTGAAATACCAAATACTCTGCAAAGCTTCCAAGTCCCATATACGCAACAGCTTGCCCTATTTTCAAACGTTGAACGTCACTGCCAACGGCGACGACTGTACCGAGCGCCTGTCACGTATAAAATAAATGGCACTGTTGAATTCAGAAAAAAAAAACCATCTTAAAATCAATATACTATTTGCCATCAATTGAATACCTCAAATCCGACGTCGAAAGGAGGCGTGCAGTCGGATGTAATATAACGACCTGCAGTGATGTTGATATCTGAAGCATTGACTCCTAAATACCTTTCCGTAAAGCAAATAAATAGCATTGTTATAAACCTGCTTTAGGAACTAACATAGGAAGCTTCTACATGATTCGGAATTAAAATACTTTATTTTTATGAGCACTTCATCGGCATTCGGTTCGGGTGTCACAACCGAGACGATTTCCGTGGCTTCGTCGAAGTTCGTGCTTAATAATTTGGTTACTAGTTTTCGAAAATTATTTGGCAGAGGTGGAGCCATGTTGCCCTTGTGTTTGTTTTTCTTTTGAACTGTAACACTTATTTTTATAGGCTACGACCTTTGTAAATTCGAAGATTAGATTAACGTTATCTGTGGAGCAGCTGTCAATGACTTCTGAAAGTACAACTCAATGATATAAACGATGGGGGGAAAAGCTAAAAGATAGCGTATTGTACTTTAAAATTGATCGTATGTTGCACATGAGGTAAACAAAACTCTATTAGGATATTAAATAATGATTAAGGACGACATATTAAATAACACATTACAACATATTGTCATGAAAATCAGAACTCGTACAGTATGGCTTCTTCTTTTATTTGGTGTTGACTTAGCCTGTAATAGGACTACTTAAATGAAACGCACGTCATGGTATACGGATGGGCAAAACTGAAAAAAAGGCCAGCAGGAAATTTAAAAAAATATTTAGCTAGAAACTAAACAGCAAAATAAAATAAAAGCAGAGAGTCCATACCAGAATAATATTGGTGCTCTTAGTAATACAGATAAAAAAATATGAAAGACTATTTATAGATGGAATGACATAATATAATAATAACCAGAAATCGGAAATTCTGGAAAACCAAAGGCAAAAACGGAAACAGAAAGCGAAAGAGATAAAGAAACGAAAACGAGTGTCGCATGAACGATACAAGTGTTGACTCTCGGAAAAAAAGCACGAAGAGGTTGGATACAGTAAGATGTCCAGGATTTAAATGCTGCTCTCACCCCACCTACCAAATGCTGAAAATTTATTAGCAAATAATAATAATAATAAATTACACAATGCCTCAGGTATCTAAATACATGCACTTACTATGTCGTATTACCACTGATATAAATAGGAATGCTTTTCTTCTCTTCCCAATTTTCATTGTAGCCCTTTGGGCCTACTCAATGATCATCTGTGTCTCTAAAACTGAAATAAACGACGGATCACCTCATATTAACAATATTCATGAACTGTCGAGGTCAATAACTGGTGGGATCTTCTTTCCGATATTCCTTTCTAGTCTTGAGCCACCTGAACGCCTTTTAGATATCTACTCCAATCCGGTCCAGTTTTCCTTCAGATAATAGGGTGATTCCAATTCCATATACAGGGTGATTCAGAAAGGTAGGTCAAGAATGAAATACCATGTACAGTTTGTAGCGGGGAACAAAATTTTTCCTATAAACATGGGTCCGGAAATGCATCCTTACAGAGATAATGCAATACATGTACGAGGTAGAAATGACATTACAGTAGGTGTTCAAAATGCCGACCCTGAGCCTCGATGCAGGTGTTTAGTCTGCGGACGAATTTCTCGCGAACTCTGGTGAAGATGTCCGGAGAATCACTGACTTCTCCACACGCTGTTGGTAAATCCTTTCCGCTTCAGTAGCATTACCCTGTGCCTCGCCGTAGACGAGATGCATGTCCGCCAGCTCCGCATTAGTCAAGCGAGCCATTGTACGACAATGGAGTTACATGTTTCGTTTCCTCTCTTTTAAAGGAGAGAACACGAACAATTTACATGTTTAGATCCTAATTTACATGGACCCTACCATTGCCGTCCGGGTATCCGGGTAACGCACATCCATTTCTACCTCGTACATGTTGCATTATCTCTGTAAGGATGCATTTCCGGACCCATGTTTATAGGAAAAATTTTGTTCCCCGCTACAAAAAGTACATGGTATTTCATTCTTGACCTACCTTTCTGAATCATCCTGTATATTTGATTCTTTTGTTGGGAACCATCTATGGTGACCACAAACATGCAGAAATGCCTACAGTGACAGATTGAGCCCAATCTTTAACTGCGATTTTGATAATAATGTAAAAATTTGGACATAGATTGCTACACTGAGCTGCCACTTTATTAGGTAAACCTCACAAAATACGATCAATTAGTTCGGAGACTGGCTTTCCCAATGGATATGATGTATTGTTATCACGTCACCTTCAAAATACTCCCCTTCTGCAATTATGCACTTCTGCCAACGCGAGTACAGTTGCTGAAAACATTCCTGGAAGCTTTTGGAGAAGATGGTCTTCGCTACGTCCTGATCCTCAGATGCACTCTTGAAACGGCGTCCTTTGAGTTTGTTTTTCAGACGGGAGAACAGGTAAAAGTTTGTTTTTCAAACGGATGAGTAGGGAGGGTGTGGAAGAAAAAGGTTGCCTGGTCAGACTAATTGCCGGTTCCTGCTGCATCATGTTGATGGAAGTTAGAATATGGCGAAAACAACATGAAGCCACGGTGCGGATTTTCAAGGTGGTGGAGGCGAAGTAATGGTGTGAGGAATGTTTTCTTGGCATGAATTGGGTCCTCTAATATCTGTAGACGGTCGTTTGAATGCCAAAGCATACATAAACATTGTTGCAGATCAAGTTCACCGCTTCATGTTCGCAGTTTATCCGCAAGCAGGGGCTCTTTCCAGCAGGATAATGCACCAGCATATAGGGCCAGAATCACTATGGATTGATTCCAGACATATGACAGTGAGTTCTCCTTGATGCAATGGCCGGCTTAATCCTCAGAGAATAATTCATAAGATGTTCTTGTGAGGGTTTTATCGTACGCCGTACCTCAGCTGTTCAAATTAATAAAATGAAAAATAGGAAAGAAAATTCCACAGCCTGGATTCGAACCAGGAACTTTTGGCGCAGTGGCGCCAACCAATTGCGCCACTGCGGACATGAAAGCGAACCGCTATTTACATGACCTTAGGGCTTGGTTAGAGCAGTTACCTGTCCGCAGGCTGGGACTATTTTTCCTATTTTAATAATTCGCACTAATCTTGGTGTCTGCTGCTACTCAAGCAATTTTCAGGCGCCCTATTGAGTGATATCTTGCTACCACGATGGCGAACCCTTTGGATGGATTTTCACGGCAAGTTCGGAACAACTCAGCCCTTTACATCGGCAGTGCCATATGCAATGGCGCGAATCTTACCACAAAAATCGAACAGAAAAACCCCATGACTCATCAAGTGTCAGGATGAACTTCTATTTGTTATCAACTAATTTTCATACATCTTGCGGGCATTGGTTTTCCTTTCAGCGATATGTCGTGCAGTGAGACCATGCGGTTGGGCTTTATGGAACTCTAGGAACTTTAAGTTCGATTGGCATTTGCCACAGATATCCCTACCTTTTGAGCCATGGCCTTCTGCTTAGGTGGATTTTCTGGATTATCTGTAAACTTTAACAAATTGTTCTTGAACAGTCAAAATTTTTGATTAAGCGCTATTTTTCATAAGTTATACATTGAGTGGCCACTTTATTAGGCACACCTTCTTAATTCCAGGTCGAACCTCTCATAACCACTTGTACAGCGCCTAATGTTTCAAGGATAGCGTCACATCCGAACAGATCGTTCAATTTTCTCTCACAAATATTTGATGTGGAGACTGCGCATGCCACAAAGGTACGAGAAACTCTTGCCATGTTCTGGGATCATTCAAACAGGAAAACGAACCTGGTGGCCTGGTCCTGATAAAAGAGACTGTATCCTGGAGTGCAGATTATGGATATGAAAGAGCGGACATGATCGAAGCATCGTTCTGATAGGTATTTATTTTGCCGTTCGTTCCGGATTTTGTCTACATGTATCAGATAGCATAACATTTCCCTAAAATATTACCCAGTGGTGCATTCTTAGACGTGAGCTGGCGGTTACGCTCACTGACTAGGCAATTGTGTTTGAGGTGTTGAGATGTCGTTGATATGGGCAGTGCATGTTCAAAGGCGAGAGACCGCTTGTGGTAACTACTTAAATAAAGTAAGTTAATCACTTTAGTTGCGTTGACGATTGCGCGACTTTACACATGCTACTGCGCATGCGTAAGCATATAGAGTGGAGTAATGGTGTCATCGTGAAGTGTGTTAAATTCCCGATTTCAATTGTTAGGCATTGTTGCAAAGTAAAATTATCAATGTTTAACAATAGAAGCTGGACATTTTTTTGTTAACACCCAGTTCAACTTTCGTTTGGTAGAGTATACAAGCAAGGGTTACTTCTTGTTCTAACAATGCTGTACTAAAATATTGTGGAGTGTTATAGCTTGTCCAACTAAAAGCTTCGAACTCTTTTCGGTTTCTTTGGTAGAGGTTCTCCTCTGTGCACCAACTCCTTTGATTCCTGCTCTTTAGGATTCTGTAAACTGACTGTGATTCGCTTTGTTAGAATCTTTCGAGCAGTTATTGGCACTATTTCACTCGTTCCTCTTTTTGCTCTGATGTCAACACGTGGAGGATCCATCTCGCACATCATTTCGGTCATTTGCCAGATGTTTTATATCACACGATCTCCATGTTTTTTCCTTTCTAATGAAGCAAAAATATTATAAATTGTCCAATGAAAAATGTGTTTTATTAAAAAATTAAAATGTCAGCTCATTTTAGGGCACCCTTTATTTTTTTTTCAAACAGAGTTGAACTCCCAAAATCGTGTTGAGTGCTGTCGACCCGATAGGGGACGGAGACTCCTCTATCTGCTGGTAAGTGATACGCAGGTCTGCCGTTACCATGTTGTCTCTACACGGCGAATGTTTTTCGGAGTGACTGTATGAGGAGGATGTGCTGCGAGGATTGTCTTTTAGACACTTTCGCGCCCTTCTAAATTCTGGATACCATTTTGTGATACATGCTTTCGATGGAGAACTCCGGAAAAGTTTCTCTAAAGTATCATAGCACTCATTTGGATTTAGGCCCTTTTTATAGTCTTAGAGAATCTTGGCTCTCCATCTCTTGAAATCTGCATTCCGACAACGCTCACTTCGAGCCCTTGTTATTCATGCGAATACCTGCATGACAGTGAAATCCGGACAGATGTCATGTAAGGAATGTCTAAAAGTTTCACGTCACATAAAATTAACGGCGCGTGTATACCGATTGTTCAGCTAAAAATTGCTGCAGTGACTCTTATAATTCTCCCGTTTCACTGCAGATACTTCATTAAGTTTAAAAGAGTTTGAATTGCGTTCAGTATGTGATAAGTTTTGAAGTAAGATGGTAAAAAATGAAAATTGGCAGGAGTGAAGGACCGTGTGTTTCTTTTCTTTCTTTCTTTCTTTTTTTTTTTTTTTTACATGTAATTGTGCTCATCAGAAATAGTCCATTAAAAACATTCGTCATTGTGAAAACCATCTAAAGAGACGCCATCATGGCTGATATACAATATTATACAAAATTACAGTTCAGCATGGCATATGTTTCTGAAATCTGAAACACAAAATTATAAGTTTATGATGTAACGAGCCTTTTTCGACTGTACAGTACGAGCGATCGTAATGGATCGGTAATTAGCTACGGAACTTAAGAGTAGTCCCCAACTCTTTGTTAACATTTACACTTTTGCATATCTGCATAAAACTTATTTTATTTTTAACTTTCAAAACTTAATTGAGGAATAAACTTTTATACACAGGAAAAAGACACAAGTTGGGGACTACTCTAATATTTAAGAAAATTTTATTTAAGTTATTAAGAAAAAGTCCTTCTCTCTGGTATCATGGATCTTCCTCAAGCCGGATCTGAAGAAACTCATTATTCCAAATGCTCGATGGCCGATAGCGCTAGGTCTTGTCGCTCTCAAGACCAGCGACTCGCGAGTTCGAATCCCGCTGAGGGCAGGGATGTTTATGTTTGTCCGTTTACTAAAAATCTTGAAAGACCAAGCTAAGCCTCAGTAGGCTAATTCCCCACTAAAAGTTGTTTGTATGTTAAATTTGAAATAGATTCATTACCAAATAGACACCAAAAGGTAAGAAGAGGAATAGAAAAGAGAGAACTATGCCTGCGGCAAATCCTGGAATCACATTTTGCGACCGCATGATACAATCCTTATATTAGATATTTCTAAATGACTGTCATCTTTATGTATTCCTGGAACAAATCCAAACATCCATGCCCACGACACGATTCGAACCTGCGACCGGCAGATTGATCCAGCAGCTATCAGAAGGAATCACAGATCGATTCCGACTTAGCCTTCTTATAATTATTTTATAGTTTTGATTGTTTTTAATAATGATATTTATCTTCCTTCTCCTTCCCATTTCGCATTAAAAGGAATGTGATAGAAATAAACGTAAAGAGCTTTTTAATATATTCAAAAGAAATTCAAAAGAATTTAGAAAGAATAGCCACGATGCTTATGTACGTATGTAAATTCGTTAGCTTTTTTTATGCTTGACAATCCATGAAGGACAGGAGTTGTATTCTTGTGTGTGTGATTTGCTTTAAAGCACTACTATAATATGAAATTATGCTAAATTGCCATTCAATTCCAAGCGAGTTCTTTCGGAATTTTGCAAAATAACGTTATCCTCTGGTAATAAGTACATTCACCTTCCAATAATACAGGTTCAACAAAATCTTGAAATAGGGGAGGGGGCGCGAAGAAAACCGGGAAGCTTCTTAAAAACTATACTTAGAATACATTTCAATAGATTCTGGCATTTACTTTGGTGTATGTAATGGAAATGATACAAAAGGATCAAATATCAATGGAACTTTTATTCAAACAATATAATGGAACATATTTAAGACTAATTTACTTTTATAATAATTAATTATATATATATCTAAAGTATCACTAAATGTCACTTAGTATTTAATTACATCACTTTAATATATTATATCACTAATTTTCAACAGTAAAAGACGAATCTTTCATATATATATATATATATATTTTTACATTGTAACTAGAATTTTTCCTCTTGATGTTCCGCTGTGTAGATGCTATATAAATTTAAAACACATAAATTGAAATGTTAATGAGTACAATTGAAATTTTACTTTTAATCAGTCTAACTATTTACCTTAACAGCCCTTCTAACGGATTCCAATCCTGTGAAACGGCCTTCTGTTGTTTTGTCTCCATTATCTGTAAATATCTTGATTTGCTTCGCTTCGTGCATCTCAAGCAATTTCGCATGATACTGTGGAAATTCTTTGTAGTGATGGGTTAACAGGAAACCAGTAACAGTATTTGACTGACTTAGCAACTAGTTAAAAAGATTAAAAAAAAAATTATAGAAAAAAAAAGAATAAAAAAACAAACAAACAGGTTCTTTAAGCGTATCTAACAATATTAAATTTGTTAAATATGTCCCATCTGAACATTTAGCATCAATAACTAATAAAAGTCTTCAGAACAACAAAATTTACAATTCTAACAAATAATTTTAATAATTTTGTTAATGGACACTATGTTTATTCTAATACAAGCATAAAAGTACAGTAAAGCCTCAATTTGTACGAATGATTCATCTCGTGAAACTCTCGTACTATTGGCATATATCATAGGATATCAAATATGTTAATTGACTTAAATTCTTTCACAAAAACGTTAAAAATTTACAACTATATGCTCATTTAATACCAAAAAGGTTTTATAATTGGGAATTTATAATGTAACTACTGGAAATATTCACAAAAAAATCTAATAATGCAATTTGCACTGATTATTTTCCAGATTTACGTGCTTCATTCGATATGTATGCCACAGAATGCTAAAGCAGTTTTTGCTTCTCTCCCCCCCCCCCCCCCCTTTCATTTCAACTTCGTTTTGATGTTGTATCGTACTGTAAATTTGTGATTTCTACCATATCATATTTCTTCTCTAAGAGCCTCTTCCTTTTAGCACCAGAATTTGCATCGCAAATACTCATTTTTGTCCACGTTTTCTGAGAGCAGTTTCATGTACATATTAATCAACAATTACGAGGGCGTATTGAAAAGTAATGCCTCCATGGCTGTAACTTTTTTATTTGTTAACCGATTTTCAAAATTCTTTTTGTATCTTATACTCACATTTGTCCTCTATGTAATGCACTATTCACTTTTCGACATAGTCCCCATCCCTTTCCACGCATTGCGCCAACGCGTGACTAGTTGGGTGAACCCGTCGGAGAGGAATTCTGGAGTTGTTGTCGACACCAGGATTGAATGGCAACGTTTACCTTGCCGTCAGAACCAACTCAGGTCTCTTTCTTCTTTGGGAAGCGGTGAAAGTGGCAAGGTGCAAAGTCTTTCATCTTTGAACTTCAGTCATTCATCTTTGAACTGTAGGCGCTGCAACGCCTCTGGTGTGTGGCGACTTGTGTGCGGGCGGACGTTGTCGTACTCCAGAAGAGGGTCCAAAGCTGCCATTCAATACAACAACTCCGGAATTCCTCTCCGACGTGTTCACCCAACTAATCATGCGTTGGCGCAATGCATGGAAAGGGATGGGGACTATGTCGAAAAGTGAATAGTGCATTACATACAGGACAAATGTGAGTATAAGATACAAAAAAAGTTTGAAAATCGATTAACAAATAAAAAAGTTACAGCCATGGAGGCATTACTTTTCAATACGCCCTCGTACATCGAATGGTCAGTTGAAACCCCCTCTAAAAATAGCCCATAACACATGGTGACTTCCACGCTTTGCACAAAAGCTACGTGTTGAGAGCACTGATAAAGACATCCATACAGTTTATAAAATTTGTTATTTGTCGCAAGAACTGATCATACTGCCATCCAAGTAGCTCAGCAACTTCCAAAGAACGTATTGATTTCAGATATCAGTTTATGTTTTAATGGACGTTAGGTTGGTGACAGAACGTCGGCTACTTTTTTGCTATTGCGATGGTACCATCCATATAGTATACTGTATACACGATATGATCAAAAGTTTCCAGAAGCCCTCTAAAAATATGTTATGATTTCTAAAGTAATATAAAAAGAAACGTGCCTTACTGGACTCATTCGCGTATCATCATAGGATGTCGCGTATACAGCAAGTCTGTACGAAGAGATATTGCCATTCTGCAACTGTAACTACATCATTGTCAAGTGGAAATTTCAAAGAGCTACGTCAATGAAACCGTGAAGTGGTAGGCCAAAAAATGACAGATAGAGATCGTCTAATGAGACGACGCAATCGGAAGTCTTCAACTAAAACAATTGCTAGAGTCCCGAAATGCCACTTCAAATAGTGCCAGTACAATCAGAATACGTCAGGAATTGAAGAATCTTATGGCCTTGCTGCCGTTCATCAGCGGAATCATTTAGAATGGCATACAGCTCACTTAAACTAGACCATGAAAGAAATGAACATGTCTTATGATGCGACGAATGTCGGCAGTCGGATGGTCGAGTTTGGGCCTGGCAAATGCCCGGAGAAAATTTCATGCCTGACTGCGTGGTGTCCTCTATGAAGTTAGGTGGCGGCGTTGTTATGGTATGTTTTTTCCCTAGGGTTGGGTTGGAAAAACTTGTTCCAGAAACAATACTTGGACAATCTCTCACTGCCAACATTGTGACAACAGTTTGGGATCGGACCATGCCTGTATCAACACGACATTGTTCCTTGTCACAAAGGAAGATATAGGCAGGGATGGTTTAAGGAGAATAGGGTTGAAGAATTGGACTAGTCTACACAGAGCCCCGAAGTAAATCTCATTGAACGACGATTACTGGCTGGGTCACATCACTTAACGCCCTTGAGGAAGAATGGAAAAAATTTTCTGAAGCTCTTTACCAAAATGCGTCGGAAAATCTTTATCGGAGAGCAGAGCCCGTAATAAAAGCAATAGGAGGTTCAATACAAGAGTAATTTTCGTGAAATTATGGTTGCCTCTGAAAACGTATGATCACATAGTGCATGTTAACACGATATTTGCCTATAAATAATGGCGAAGATTTCGAAATTTAAATAACGTAAAGTGCATTATTCAAGTCTACACCTTTTAACCTTTGTTCGACCAAGTGTTTAACGGTACACGTCTATTCGCTTACTTGTCTTGGTAAGAAGCCAAGTTCCATCGGATGATAGCCTTCTTCACTTTTGTAATTTGAGATGAAACCAATCACAACCAGTCTCCCGCGAATGGCAAGGCTAAAGTAAACAAAATATTCAATATACAAATTATCATAGATTTTTTTTAATATTAATCAAAAATTTGTAAATATTTGAAAAGAATTGATTATGATTTTGAAGAATAATTAAACTTGCTTCTTAAGAGCAGTTTTAAATGTGTCTCCTCCCACAGTTTCCCAAACGACATCCACGCCATTCTAAGGATATTAAATAGGATATTACGAGTTAGAAAAAAATTAAACAAACGTTTTGCTGAATTTCGAAAAATTTATTTAACTTACAGGATATTCTTCCTTCAGAACGTCTTCTAGTTTTTCTTTACGATAATTGATGGGTCGGTCACATTTCAAGTCCTATTTCAATTGAGATAACAACAAACGGTCATATACATTATAGCATTATTATAGTAACGCATTATATGAAAGACATTCAAAATGTGCTTTACTTTCATATTAATAAAGACTAAATCAATACGAAAGTTAAATATACATGAAATATTCCTTGAATGTCTCTTGTTGATAGGAATCCACATCTTATAATAATAAGCAGCAGATTCAAGATTTTTTACTGAACAATACCAGATAAAACTCAGAATGTATATATATGAAACTTAATGAAATTGTTGTCTAATGTTTCCTCTCTTCAAAGATGAGTTCACAAAAGGTTTTGAAAAATGGACTTTGCCCAGCTGAGCTCTGCGTTACAGCTGAGGTAGAGGGACTTTTATGAACTGTGTTTATTTTAGACGTTACATAGACGTAACTCACAAGGTAAAACGTAACGGCAATTTTCAGTGTAATGTACCTTAAGGAATTTGACTTTCTCTTCAGAAGAACAAGTTCCTATCACATGGCATCCTAGTGCTTTAGCATACTGCACCTAAGAGAGACAACGAAATAGAAAATATACAAAGAAGATTCTTATTAATCCTAATTTTAAAGTCAACTTTAATAAAATAAGAAAGCATGTCTTTTACAGGCCTTAGAATTTCAGTGCTATTTTATATCTAATATCAGAGGCATACGAAGATAAACACCGTCTTATTCTTCTTCTGAGATAATTTATTACCATTAAAACTCCTTAAAATTGAATGCATCCAAAACTAATTACAAAATTAAATTTTAAATAATAATTTCTAGTGTAGGTAGTGTAAACGATTACAAAGAACGGAAAATTCAAGCATACACTGAAATAATTTTCAAAAATTCAAATGATGGTTTCAGTTCAATTAATACCAGAAAACTTAAACGCTAAATTTTTATACATTCCGTAACAATCTAATTTAATTATGTAGATCTTTGATGGAAGTCCAAAAGAACAAGCGTGTACTCTTTATGGAAGAGCTAATACTTCATCTCCCTATGCTAAGACTTCCTTCCAGCAGTTTTAATACCTCATTCTTTGGTAACTGTGTATTTTTGATGACTAAATTTAGCTTTTCACTATTTCTGCTTTGTTCATTTACGGTGTTTCATGATTCATCTTAAACAGAGACAAAAAATGGGACTATATAATGTAGTTGGATATTAATTTTAAATTTGTCAAATTTGAAATAATTTCTGGAGTAGCCTCCATACAAGCATAATCATAGAAGGGCAGTTAACACACAAAAGATCTGTAATTACTGTAACGAACGAATTTCGTATATGCATTCACACATCCACGTCTTTATCTACACTGTACAAGGATAGAACTCAAATACCTTTTTTCCATAAATTAACGACAATTATGTAGAAATTCATAAGCCTAAAAACTATATATCGAAAAACTTTAATTAAAAAAGGCATGAACTTTTATTTTGATATATTATTTTCCAATCCTTATGTAAAGTTGAAAGAAAAGTACCAATTTCTGTAATAATTTAAGGTGATGCTTACAGCAATTGTTCCTGTACCTCCAGCTGCCGATGTGATTAAAACGATATCTTTCTTTTGAATTTGCCCAGCCTTAAAAAGAAAATGAAACCGCTAGCTTTAAATTTGTTATCAATTCACCTCAAAAGGGTAAAATAATGTTAAATAAATTCGAAATCGTACTTTGTCTAGACCGATGGATGCTGTTCGACCGCAGATTAGAAGCGCCAAGTACTCTGGATCCAATTTCGGGAGTTGCCACACGTGATTAGCAGGAACACACTGTGAATACATAAAGTTATTGAACATGTTATTTATTTTATCTTTATATAAGGATTGTAAAACCAAAACCATTTCTTAGGTGTTTTTGTTTTGTGATTTGTCTTTGCTCTCGGTGCCCTTTTCGGGATTTCTGTGTGGCATCGAACTATCTTTATTCTTTTCTTTGCTAGCAATCAAATATCAATCAATCAATCAATTTAAGTATGTCATTTTTTACAAAGAGCGAATCATGAAAGCTTTTTTACGTACAAAAAATAATTTGCTGAGCTGTAGGTTTATTTTGAAAACTCACTCTCTAAACTGATTATGTAAGAGCAGTGTTTTCCAAATTTTAAAATTGCAAATTTTCACCCTCTAGCTTTAATGGAGAGAGTTTCACGACTCTCTAACATTTTTTTAATTAATTGAATATAAATTTAAACAAATACACATTCACGTTTTAAAAACTTCGCGATCAATAGTTTGGGAAACGCTGCTAAAGATAATGAGCAGTTTTACAAACTTCAAATATTGTCGATTTCTTACTAATTTCTAGGTGAATATTCAATATCCGAGCAACATGTCGTCATCTGTCACGAAGTTATTAAATCTGGAGGAAAATTTGTTAAATTTATAAAAGAATAAGGCTCATTTTGAAAATGTTTTGAAACTCATCTTTGTAAGAACATTTTTTTGCCCAAGCACGTACTGCCTAATGAGCCGATTGCATGTATTACGCAACTGAAGCACGAGTGCTGAGGCGCATATTATTAGTCTGATAAAGGTAGACAGAAATAACATATTCTCAATGGTTTTTTAATATTCACATGTTCGATTATGAAAAATGCAATAAAAATAAAGCAGTATTTTCCCGACCACAGATAGTCGGGAAAAGAGCAATAAAATTGCTCTTTCGATAGTTGACTGATGACCACAGAATTTTTAAGCTACCTGCGTCATAACTTCACTGACCCTGCTAAGCCATCTTCCAAAGACGAACGGGGGTGAAGTTCATACATAAATTTACTAATTGCCTCGGCAAATATTCCTTCTCGTTATATAATTTGCAAATAAATTCATGAAAGGTAGCATAGAGAAACGCAGGTGTGTTTAAGTACAATAATAAATGTTTAGAGCTACGATAAAAGAAAAGCTCCGATTTTGAATATTTTTACTCAACAATCACCACAAATACAAATAACAAAATCGCATAGCTAAATGCCTATATTATTGTATTATAAATAATAACTAATCGTTGCTGAGCTTTACGAAGGCTACAGAAAATTGTGGATCAGATTTTATTTCCATTTACTCATTTCGTCATTAATTTGATCAAACACTAGGAAAAAAATACTTTCTGTACATTTCTCTTAATTAAATAGCTTGATTAAGTATTTGTCCTGGTTTCAACTGTGAAGAAGACACTATACTGACAAATATACTTCTTATAAGCGTCCCTTATTTCCAACACATTCCACTTTTCTAATCAGCATCAAATTTTTATTAAAAAATAATAAGAATAACTGATTAAATAACTTCCAAACTATATGAAAATAAAAAATAAGTGCAAGCTTTTTCCACTTGAATGGAGTTTAACAATCATTATAATGCAAATTGATAACAATTTTACAGCTTTGGATTGCAGATGAATTATAAACCTCAGAAATATTCTCATAACTTGATATTACAAATGTTCTAAATATTGAAACTGGGCTGAAAAATCAATTAATCAAAGCCAATAGTTATATTAACCTTTTTATAAGTTTTCAGTCATATAAACTCTATAAATAAATTTTTGCTGTTTCTATAAAATTTATATTTAAAAAATAATTTCGTCCTGTGCATCTTACTCAGACTAAATCAATATATTAATTGTTTAAAACAGATTTTTTTTAATATTATGAAGTTATATAATTCTTATTAAATTTTGGTTAGAAAGTATTTTGTTCAAGTCCTGAATATTTTGTAAATATTGCGACAACAAACGGGTGCAATACATCCTTTTCTGTATGGAACCGAACTTTCATCTGTTGAGGGGAATTACAAAGCAAAAGCAGATAGTTTTAAATGAAAACCCCAGAAAGTGGGGAAGGGAGGGGGGGGGGGTCGTAGGGGGCTGATTTTTGGCGATAGAGCAGGTCCTTTATTGATAAGCCTGCCCTGAAAATTTCAAGTCGCTAGCTCAAACCGTCTAGGAGGAGATAGAATTACAGATAAATAAATAAATAAATAAATAAATAAATAAATAAATAAATACACGCAAGAGTTTTAGTATATTAGATACATGTAATTTTTAACTTCATTTAAAATTCATAACTGGATTCAAAAGTGTTATATAAGCTTTACATATTTACCTACGGTGAAAATATTTTCGAAATTATCTAGCATGTCCAATTTATTATTGCACTTTATTTTAATCCTCGTTGCAAAAAAAAAAGCGAAATCAAAAGATCAAAAAATAAAAACATTTTCGTTCCATTATCGTTATTATGAGAAACCAATAAGGCTTAGTATTGGTATTTATTTAGAATTTTGATTAAGAAGTGAGGAATTTTGATAAATATTTTGTTTTTAACCTTCAAACCCTTCTGTTTTCGATTTAAGTAAAAAAAAAAAAAAAAGGAATAAACAAGATAAAAGGGTCTATGATGCAGCTAAAATTTATAATAAAGTCGATACGCGTTTTATTTCTGTACAAATTTTTTATAGTGCTTTATTCTTTTCATATTAAAATATGAGTTTTAGAATGATCAAAGCTTAGCCTAACATAGGATAAAGTTTCAAAAACGTGATATCTGAATTGAGCTAACGTTGTCTTTTCATAAATTGAATTAAAAAATCCATTAAATTGGCTTGCCTTGATTGCTTCATTACGGATAAGATTTCTCTTTACTTAAGGTGATGAGATCGATTAAGTGATTATTTTCAATGTTTACCTCTAAGGAGGACTTTCCTTTTATAAATAAGTACTGAAAAATTATCTTAAGCCATTTTATAAAACCGATTTTGTTAAATAATAAATTCGAAAATAAATTTATTTATTCATTTAACTTTCGAGTACTATTGATTACAAATTCCTTTTATTTATTTTTACGGCTGAATTGTTCCCTATTACATTTTTCGCTTGTTGATAGTTTCATAAACATCTGGCTCTGTAACAAAAACATTATTTTCACATCCTTTCCCTTCTTTACAACATTTTAAGAGGAAAATTTGTAAATGGAATAATTCCTCCTAATATATTGTGTAGTACTTCAGTTTTATTATTATTTCGCTGAATAAAATAAAAACTTACGATGTATTCTGCAAAACAACCAAGACCTATATAAGCAACGGGCTGTCCCACTTTGAAGCGCTTAACTTCACTTCCAACTGCAACAACTTCTCCTAAAGCCTGGGAAATAATTGTAAAAGATAATAAAAACGAGCTTGAGTTAAATTTTATCTTAAAATAAATAGAAAACAGTCTCTATAATATAATATAAACTTTATAATTACCTCCAGCCCTGTATCAAATGGCACGGTCGGATCGGCTACGAGATAACGACCGGCAGTAATGTTGATATCGGTAGCGTTGATGCCTAAAAACCTTTTTTTTTTGGTTAAATTATAATGGAAATTAGACTGAATTACTCACTTACAATGTTAAAAGTTCTCCATTGTAGCTAATTTACTTACTTCGTTTTAATAAGCACTTCATCCGGCTTCGGTTGCTGCAGCGGGACGGCGACGATTTCGGTGGCTTCGTCGAAGTCCGGGCTCAGCTTTTTCGTTACGATTTTTCGATACTTGGCCGGCAGAGAAGAAGCCATCTCGCTCTGACTTGTTGTTTGTGTGATGCTTACCTACCAACTTACTTCGTTTAAATGAAAGATAAGATCGATGATGACAAATTATATAATGTCAAAACTTGCTAGGTCATAGAATGATGCGGAAGATGATTTGTTAAAAACGTTTGTCATCTTGACGGTCATTATATTTACCTATTATGTTAACTAAACATTAAAAAACTAAATAAAAAACACGTCAGTCTCTCATTACATGCAGTATCAAATATAACTCAGCTTTTGATATGAATACGTTTTCAGAAAAGAGAAAAAAAGACATAGAAGACTCATTTGTCTAGTGTCCTGACAGAATGGCAACACAATACCGTTATTATTCATTCACATATGCACTAACAAGGATTACATAACGTTTTCTAAGCTTCCCCTCTCTTCTTTTCTCTCACAAATTTGCCTAATAAATTATTCCTGTATCCTAACAGACGATGATAATATACAGAAACTAACAAATAGAATTTTAACCATAGAAACTAACAAACTTTTATTAATTTAGTATTCCCGTCAATTTTATTTTTTTCATGATATCAATTTTAATGCTCACTATAAAAGATGCGAAGCAACTCCAGATTCATCTGACAGATAATGAATGTTTATATTTACTTGAATTCATTTGTATAGTAAATTACAGAAAAAAAATCCTTTTGAGTTTGTAAAAATTATTTAAACTCGAATGAGCTCAAATGCGTTCTTGGAAACTCATCGTAAATCGCAAAATACTGTAATCCCAATAAACTTAATTCAGTTCATTGTTTAATGCTATTAGTGAGAAGAGAGAGAGAAAAGGAGATATAGGACAACCTACTTCACCATATAATATTAATAATTTAAAGAACAGTTCAGCAATAGAAGCTGATAATAAAAGAATAACCTATACTTTTGTTATCAACAGACGGACTATTTCAGATGGACAATAAATACTTCACGTAATGAAGGATACAAATATTTTTTTAAATTTATCATATGTGACTACATAATACACGTTATATAACATAATCGTTTCTTATCAAAGATTTCTTTACGATTTCCTTAATTTTTTAGAAGTCATTTTCATAAAGAAAAAGAAAAATGGGGTAATCCTATTAAAAGTAAGCTCCCCAACATGGCGGTGGCAGTGATTGCATGTATATAATTTTAAGTTACTCAGGCTAATTGTAGTTCAGACTAATTGTTTGTTCAGACTCAAAAACAGTTCGTCCACATTTCTCATCACGGCAGTATTGAATATCTTCAGGCAAAAAGTAGGCTTTTTTTTAAGCGAATCAAACAAGCGGTTTTGCTATAATCAAAACTGAAAATCCAGAGCATTTAATTATTATTGTATATATATATTTGGCAACGGATAACATGAATCAGGAATAAAATAATCGATTAACGAAAAAAAAAGGGGGAGTACGAGTGATAATTCGGGGACGAGGGTATTTTATTTCATTCTTAGCGAGAGAAGGATATTTCCAAAATTTCATATGCCGCATGACTAAAGATGCCACTAAGCTGCAAGAATAAAATTAGCTACTGGAATAATGTCAAATATACAAACAATGGCATAATAAACTTCTTAAACAGATAGAGTTCGAAGGTGTGGTGCAACACTTCAAAAATTCAAACGAATGATTTCATAAACGAAGGGGATGAAGTTATCATTTTGTGTTATTGCACAAATTTGATATCAAGACGTTTACCAAAAGTCTCATTTTAATAATTTGGCTGCCTACACTGCAAAATACAACCTCTGACAATTAAGTTCGGTGAATGACCTCATATTGCGAGTGGATTGCTGGCTTACATGAAACAGCAGTTACTATCCTTTAAAGTAATCCCCGTCGATGGTAATGCACTTCTGGGAACGGCTGTACAAGTCCTGGAAACTCCTGGCATAGTCGTTTTTAGGGATAGCCTTCAGTTGGGTCGTAACATTATGTTGGATGTCTGGCCACTTCAGGGGGCGTCTTCCACGGTGTTTCGGCCTCCTCGGAACCGTTTAAACTACTCATAAACACACTTCAAAGTGATACCACTTTCTTTGTAAACTGTTGTCAGCATTTCATGAGTCTCTTTCGTTCGTTACATTTTGGGTTTCGACCACGCGCACTACACCTTCACTCTTCAATGTCCTGTTTAAACACTATAAACACATTCGCAGCGCTGATTCTCTCAAATTTGTTTAAACATGTTTCGACCTGTCTGGGGCAGGATACGACGGTAGCGCACTCTTACGACCGTTAGCAATATGAGGTCATTCACCGAACTTAATTGTCAGAGGTTGTACAACTTTGACTGCGAATATTAGAATATGCCAAACTTTCACGTACAGGGCGAGTCAAACGTCATTGGACATAGCTGTACTGCGGTTTGCCCATTCACAGGGGGGAAAGGGAAACCTGCCTGTTGGAAGACATATAAAGGTGGTTTCAGAGGAATAGTTCGTACAGCAATAGCCGCCGTCATGGGTAAAGCACACGACTTAACAGACTTTGAAAAAGGTATGATTATCGTGTACCGTGCAAAAGGTGGCAGCATTTCGGAAACCGCAGCTTTCGTGAACTGTTCGCGTAATGTCGTAACGAAGGTGTACAATGAATGGAAGAATAGACAAGATGTGCTTTCCAGGGTGCAAACTGTAGAGAACTATGGGTTGTTAATGAACGGGATGAGCAGCGCTTGCGACGGCTGGTTAAGAGTCGATACATTGACAGCCCAAATGAACGAGGAATGCACCAGAAAGCTGTTGAGAACAACTGTACAACGCACATTGTTGCTTCTTAGTCTCCGCAGTAGACGTCTGGTTCCAGCACCCATGTTGACAAGTGTGCATCGCAAGAAACAACGTGCGTTTGCATTGCAATACAAATATTGGACCTAAATATCTAAAGGGGTCAACCAATTCCACTGGGGATCCCATAAACGATACCATTAATCTATCGGTGACTAGCCTCTTATTACGCTGGAAGAATAACACGAGTTTCGTTTTAGAAGCGTTAATTTTAATTCTATTGAATAAAGTCCATTCGGTAAGGGCATTGGAAGCAGCATCTAGCATCCTCCCAAGGTCTTCAGTAGTCTTATCGGCAGCCAACAATACAACGTCATCAGCGTACATAATGACTTTGACCTGATTTAGAATAAGTGACAAATCATTAATGAATAATAAAAACAACAATGGCGACAAAATCGATCCCTGGGGAACGCCATGGGTTCTTGATATAGTGGAGGAAGATAAACCCTCGTATCTCATAAAATACTTCCTATCAGTGAGGAAACTTGAAATCCAAGCAAGAGGGGGCCCATTAATATGAAACTGAAATTGTAATTTCGATAACAATAGTGGTATGGTAACAGAATCGAAAGCCTTAACGAAATCTACGAATAGACCCGCAACTATATTATTATTCATCATTTCAACGGTAATAAACTCGGTTAATTCGAAACAGGCAGTATCGGTGTTATGTCGGGGTACAAAACCATGTTGGCTAAAATGTATCAATTCATTATCAAAAATATACTGTGACAAACGCCTATAAAAAAGTTTCTCGAATACCTTGGAAAAAAATCGGTAACGATGATATAGGTCTGTAATTTTCGAACTTACTAGCGTCCCCTTTTTTAAAAATCGGGGTAATTCGCGCCTGCTTTAAAATGGTGGGGAATACCCCTGTTGATATAGACAAATTAAAAATTAAGGCTAACGGTTTTGATATAACCAGCTTTATAACGTCTGAACGTAGCCCTAGGGGATCTAGAGAAGTGCTAGAATTAATGCTCGAAATAACATCTTGGACTTCCTCAGACGTAATTGGCGCACAGAAAAAACTAAAAGAGAATTGACAGAATTCTAGATTATTAATGGTTTGATCATTAGAAATCATTATCCCATCAGAGGGAAGTAGCGTAGTAACAAACTTGGTCAGATCACTAGAATTTATAGGGGTGTAGGGTTCAAAAGTCGAGTTACCGGTACTTCGAGTTGTCCCATTAGAAAGTGAAGACAATAACCGCCACTTATCTTTGGCAGAACCTAAGGTATGAAAAAGATTTTCATAGTAGCTAAATTTTGACCGGTTAACGGCGGACTTAACAAAGTTGGAATAGTCTTTAAATTTCAACTTCTAATTTTCTTTAACTATGCTCACTATTTATTTTGAGATAAATACATTTATTAAAGATGTCAAATGGTTCTCTCTTATGCTAATATAAGTGTGCATACATATCCATCGTTGCCGATGCATCCCTACAAGACATGGTTCTACTGTATTTCACCGCCAGGAGCAAAATTCTCAGGCTGCATTAGCTGCATGCAGAGTCAGTGGATATAGAAATTTAATAGAATAGAATAGAAAAGAAATTTCTGGCTACAAGCAAATTCCAGTGACTCTGGCTAGTTAGATGGAACAAAAGAATAGGAATTTCAACACTGAGCTTCGTTACCGGGTGTGATACAAAAGCTCATCAAAGATTTTTGTCATTAGTGTTAAATAGGGAAAAGTGCATTTTAAAATAAGTGTTTTGAATAATTTTATGGAGTTTTATGATTTTACTAACTATACAATTTATAAAATTGTTGTAAATACTGTAGTTATCCCAGGTAATAAAAGAAAATTTTTTATAAGAATTGATTTCTTTGTTTTTAAGTTGGTCACTTGGTCTTCTATCAGCCTGCCTGATAAACTTTTTTTTTTTATTTCTTTTTGAAAATATCTAATTATATCATATCATTTATATAGGGCGTTTTAACAATTACTAGGCTTTCTCCTTATATGAAATTTTCTTAAAGGTAAATGAATGCAAACGTTGTTTTCCTCCGTTTGTCCTCGCGTCGACGTCATAGGTCATCTGATCTGCTAAGTCAGCATTAGACAATGTGCTGATCGGTGCTACCTTTATCTTCACATACCTTGAGCGCGTACTGTGGCCTTTTGTCCTAAGCCAGTGTTTCCCAAATTGTTTGCCGCGGGATTTTTTCGAAAAAAAAATAAAAATTGCTTCGGTAAATTAAAGAAGCGTTTCGTCCAGCTCAAGATTGGAGTGATTTCATTCTTGGAGGTTGAAAAAAAGTGCCGCGAAAATTTTTAGATCTTTTTAGTATGCCACAAGATAAAAAAAGTTTGGGAAACACTGTCCTAAGCGCAGCGTCCACAGGCCGTGGCATGCTCTCCACCAATTTCTGAGAGCAATCAACCGGTATTTTTGCCCACTTTTCCTTCAAAGTCTTCACAAGCTGGATGCGCGTTTCCGGTAGCATCGGACGCGCACGAAACCGACGCTCCAATTCATCGCACAGAAGTTCAATAGGATCTGGGCTCTGGGCGGGCCACTGAAGTTCCTGAACATTATACTCCGGAAACCAGGCGCTGAGAGCACGGTCCTTATGGCACGGCGCATTGTCGTGCCGGAACACAAATGGCCCTTCACCGAACTGCTCTCACAACGTAGGAAGCATGGAATTGTCTAGAACGTACAGATACTGTATGGATGCCATGTTCCCCTCGATCACAACCAGCGGACCAAGGAGAAACACGACCACAATCACACCACCACCACCAAATTTCACTGTTGGGCACACTCAGATAGCAATTGCTCCCCTGGCAAACGCCACACCTAGATGCGCCCATTCGATCGGTAGAGTGTGAAGCGTGATTCGTCACTCCACATGATGCTCTTCCATCAGTCCATCGACCAAGACCGTCGCTCTTTACACCAGGCCACACGACGCTGGGCGTTTACAGGGGTGATACCAGGCTTGTGGGCAGTAGCCCGACCGGTGTACCTTAAAGCATGGAGCTCCCGACGGATCGTTATGGTGCTGACAGTTGTTCCCGTTGCCTGTTGGAAGTCCTGCCGCCGTTGTTCCGCTGGAAAAGCCCTATTCTGCCGTACCAACTGCTTCATGGCCTCTGGTCCCTATCGGTCAGCATGCGGGCTCGGATACCTCCATGACGTCGTGTTTCCATTCCTTCACATTTCCACTTCGTGATAATAGCACCCAGTGTTGCTCTTATGGTTCGTACATTCTGGCCACTGATGTGGCAGCCTTTGACAACTCCACGTTGAAAATCGCTCAGCTGCTTTGATGGTGGCATTTTACCTCAGCACGTGGTAAGATACCAAATGACTCCAACAACACATGATCTTGCTGTTTTATAATGAATATATTCAAATTATTGCCCGAATTTGCATAGGTTGTTCCACTACGGCAGGTGTCCACTTTCATTTGAGCAGTCAGGGTATATAGATACTAGTGTTGGTTTTCTTTCTGTAGATTCGAAGGCCAAGGAATTTTCAATTCTACTGATCTTGAGATCTAGGAACAGAAGGGTCCCGTTTACTTCCTTTTCGAGGGTGAAGTTTACGGTAGGGAAATGACTGTTAAGGAATTGCAGAAACTCTTCAATATCACATTGGGATGTGTCGAAAATAGCAAAAATATCGTCGACGCAACGATACCAAATATCCGGAAAATAGTGGCCCGAATTTTTCAATTTGTTTTCAAAATTTCTAAGAAAAACTTCCGCCAGAATAGGACTTACACAGCTCCCCATCGGAGTGCCCGACTTCATTTTATAGAAGTTGCCTTGGAACTGGGAAAAGTCATTATTAACACACAAATATGTGAAAATAAGGAATTCTTCATCCAATCCGTTATCTCTAAGTACCATTTCTATGTATTCCACTGGAATGGGAACCTAGAGAATAGTGACACAATATCGAACAAGACTATATACAACTACATGTATAAGTAAAATTAACCTTTTCAAGCTTTTAACCAGCTCAACATACGCTGATATGAAGGCTTATTGACTTTCATATCAGCGTAAGGAAAAGTTGATACTGGTGTCCGGTCCAAAAAATAAAAATTTCGAGACAATCCCTTATTTTGTTTATTTTTGAGAGCAACTGAAATTCAACTCATTCTATCGGCGATATCTTTCCGATTTTCACGCTATTTGCTTGGGCTTTTTATAAGAGTAGCTCTATACATTTGGCTAATAAATTTTGCAAAAGACATTTTGGTAACGCTTGCACATGCGCAGTTAAACATCAGTTAATAAAAATGCCCATATTTCATCAAATACTTAATATTTTTATATTTTAATTGCAGGGTATTGTCTCTACTGTAGTTTCCTGAAAATGACATTGCATTGGGTTGAAAACCTTGCGTGTTATAAACAAAAAACTTAGGAAAAAATTTCGTTCTTTAAAGAAACCTTTTTTAAAAAGGTAGCAAACAGCTGCCAAACATGTCGAATTTGCTTTTTGCTTTAGTACGTTTGATGTGTATTGTTTATTGTTTAGTAAGAGGCGTCTATCTGCGCCACTGCATACACTTTCTAAACTTCTGCGTATTCAGCATTTAAAGTTTCCTTTTTTTCTCTAAAGCCTGTTGTCACCGTATCTTCTCCAGTGAATATTGAACCCCACTCTCTGAAGTTCTAATGGCGAATTCCATTCAGCGCTCTGGGGTAGAGCAAGAGTAGCACAAATAACGCGACTGCTCTCCTTAAGAGGAAGCAAAATTGCTCGTCAAGTGGAACAAACACATTGCTCCAGACGAGAGTAAAAGGATGACGAGTTATGACGAGTTTCAATTTCAATTAGTAAAGTTCGAACTCAAAACCTCACTACATTCCCACAATATCCATAAAAATATCAATTTTCGGTCTTTTACACTTCCCTTGAATCTTGGAAAGTAGCAAAGGAAGAACATTACGCTTTTTTTCATCTTCATCTTCTGAACCAGCCAAAAATTCTTCAACGAAAGCGTATAAAAATTCGTCATTCAAATTTTGGAAGTTTGAATCCACCTCTCTTCCCACTCCTCCTCCAGCTACTCCACGTCCTGAGCTGGAGTAGCTGGAGCACTCTTTCTTGGAGCACGAGCAGCAAGTGGAACACAGAGTAGGAGCACTCGCGATGTTCCGAGCAATGAGTAGAACGCCATGGGGAAAATGGAGCAAAAAAAGAATGCTCTAGGGCAACGAGTGGAATTCGCTATTAATTTTTTTTTTAATAAGATAAGACGTTTGCGAAGCAAATTTAGAAATTTCAATGTTGCTAAAACCTCAAAATCGCACGAAATTAATAGAGGCTAATGAAATTAAAACACGCTTGGCTCCGATATGCAACAGTATAGCTTTTATAATGTAATTAAAAATAGTGCGGATAATGTGTAACATCATCTATTGTCGTGGAATATCAGTTTTATAACTTTCCTTGAAAAAAAAAAAAGAAAGGTAATTATTTGATAAAAGGGAGAGGAATGTAATTATCATATTTTGTGAGCAAATTTTGCTCAGTCACTGAAGAGACGACACTTCAAAGCTGATAAAACGCCGATATCAAATTTCTTACATTTACGAGTAAATTATGCTGACACTTGCACCATGATTTTTAATCTATACTACGGTACTATCGACTAATCTCATATTCAAATAGAATAAAGAATGAAACAAATTCTTTTTATTTTTAATTTGAAAAGTACTTTTTGAAAAGTTATAGTATATAAAGAAGAGAAATGAGCACATTTATATTACACTGAGCAGCAATTGTATTAGAAATACTGGTCTAGTATCGTGTAGCACCACTTTTCGCACTCCTTGCGGCGGCGATTCGTCTCAGCATGGACTCGACACTTCCTATCGAGTTGGGAAGAGACATGAACCCACGATCTCTGAACAAACTCCACAGTTCACAAAAATTTAATGAAGGGAGAGGTCTGAGACTTGAACATCTCTCTCGATGGTATGCCAGATGTGCTCGATGAGACTGGCCAGGGAAACGAGGTCACCTCTGTGGATTGTTCATCCAATTATCTGGATACGATTCGAGAGTGATTGTATGGTGCATTGTCTTGTTGCAGGAAGAGATCTCCATCGGGATGTTAGACGTGCACATGATCGTCAAGGATATCCCAGGAACCTGTGACGGACTATGTCACACATACGACAGGTCCCATTTTAGTCGACGTAAACTGTCCCCAGACGAGAATGCCACCTCCACAACTTGAAGAGTGCATCGCTTCATGTGCTTTGCGCCATATTTGTACCCTGCCATCAGCATGTACCAATATGAATCGTGACTCAAATGTCCAGACAATCTTTTTCTAAATGTCTGGGCTCCAGTGGCGATGTTCCCGTGCCCATGCTACTCGTTGCGCCCTGTGGTGTGCAGTCAACAGAGGTACCCGCGTGGGACGATGGCTTCTGTACCCTATAGCGAGGAGATGGTTCTGGATGGTGTGGCTGCTTACACATTTCTGTCTGCCTCAAATTTCTTCCTGACCTTCGCTGTAGCTGTTGATACTGTCTTTGCTACTGCTTTTTGCGCCTCAGTGTACCGCACAAGTCTCGAAGGTGACTTATTTGCAAGGTTTAACAAATGATTCCTTCTTTGCCTTGACAGCTTCTTAGACTTCACCTTTCCACCATGTGGTCCTTTACTCACTGTCTGCACCACACTCAACCGTTTACAACCACAGCACAATGCAGCCGAAGCTATCACAGCTACTACATTTCAACAACATTAAAACAACTACCACTCCATTTCAAAGTCCCCGATCTCTGGGTATTCTTTGAACCTTGAAGATGTATTATCTGCAAAGATCTTCCTCACAGCTCTATCCTCTAATGCCTGCCATCTGATGTGACAAGTTTGTCTGGACCTAGTACATCGTTTGGTTGGCATGGATTCAGAGAACTGCAAAGTGCAGACAAGTTGGTGATCAGTTGATAGTCCTGCCCCTCTCCTCACACAAGCACACAATATTTATTGGTATAAGTCAGCTGACACGATTACAAAATCTATCTGTTACAAAGTATACAGAATCCGCTAAAAAATGTATATACACTTTAAGGAATGAAAACTATCGTGTGTTTGTTTTACATTTCAATGCTGATCACACATATAGTAATGTCTTCAGTTAAGCATATAGTTACTTTAGATGTTCAAAATGTTGGCCGTTGGCGGCCAGACAAATAACGGAACGACGAGCGGTCTCCGCAGCTACGTCGGTCAATGTTTCAATGGAGACATGCCGCTGTAATCTCCTGCCGAAGCTCCTCCAGCGTGCGCGGCTTATGTCGATAGACTTGATTCAGTTCTCCAAATGAAGAAGTCCAAAAGTGTTAGATCTGGCGACCGTGGAGGGAGCTCAAATGTCCAATCCAATGCCCCTGCAGATTGTCATCCAGGAAAGCTCGTACAGCTAGGTGTAGTGTGATGGCGCCTCGTCCTGTTGGTAGAAGACTTCATCAGCTCCATAAAGCGCATGTGACAATATCAATATCACGATGCCATCTGACAAAGAGTGTATGCGGACTCTGTACTTATTGATATCCCTGTGCTGGAAAGTGATGTCTGCGATGGAAGTCCATTGTTTCAACAGAGATCCAACAAACGCTTCCCATTACCAGAGTCAACATTCCTCCCAATCACGCCTTTTCAAGTTTGGCCATCAGCCTCTACATGTGCATTGGAATCGCCCACTAGGATGACAGAATCTGCACTCCCTCTCCTACTGAGAGCAGCATCCAGAACATATGCAACGAACAGAGACAGTGCCCATTTCCCTATCTGAAGCCTCAGGAAACCTAAAGGGCAAGAGGAATCTGCAACACAATCTGCCCGCTGGGGGCAGTTACACCTAAGGGTCGTCCAGCGAAAGAAAAACTATGTCAAGGTCATGAAATTCAAAATCAGCTAATCAAAGCTGTATATGATAGATTTAAATCACTTTGATTGGCTAATTTTGATGTTCCCGACCTTGACATAAGTTTTTCTTTTGCTGGATGGACTGTAAGTACGAAAGCTTACACCCTCCTAAATTCCAGTTCCAGAACCCTGACATTTCGTAGAGGTAATATCTACATTATCCAGTCGATATCGTTCAGATTCCTTCCTCGTCATGGCGAACATGTTCCATGTGCCGATTGAAAGCACCTGACTAGTGACCCATTGTGACTTCCATTCTCCTCCAGGGTAATGGGATGTGACACCACCTTACGACATTGTTACATGATCATAAGTCATAATTTAGGGCTTATTATTGGTAGAAATATGATTAACAATGCCTTTTTATGATGATGTAATAATGTATGAATTTTCAGTGCACAGGCTTTCTTTTTAAGAGGTGTTGGATGTGCTGCCCTGGACCGTTTCTCCAAAAGCATAGCGAATGCACTGGTGGGGCTTCTTGGAGGCACTGCGCCGAGATAATAGCCGGGAGACTGTAAAACAGGAGCCTCTGCCTAACTCCCGAACGCGGGTGACAATAACCTGCACGGCACCCAATGTGGTCTGAATGCTTGGTCTCACTTCTCAACCATGACCTTCCTGGCAAGGGTGAACCTAAAATAACAGTGCTACAACCAGCTGGCTCACAGAAACCCTGAAACACCCAAACTCCTGACTAACTAAAACAAAAAATACAAGTGATTTTAGTGACTATTTGCTTAAAAAAGCAATTTTAAGGGACTAAAAGTGATAAAAGTGACGTGTTCCGAGGCCTGTATAATGTAAGCAGGTTTTTAAATAACTGAATCTCAAATCTGATGAAGGTGTGGTGGCCCTAGTTAAAGATTCGAATTCTTCGTTTTTCACGGCACCAAACGTGGTGGTGACCGGTTTTTCCCTTAATCTAGTTAATTAAAATCCGAACTAAAGCCACCAAAATGAGTGGAGACCCTCACAAGGAATTAAGATCGTATCGTGGTTGTTTAAATTGAATTGAAGTTAATAAGTCAATAGCAAAAGAAAAGATCATATATGAAAGAAAAAGTTACATAAAACCAGGGATGGATGAAAGAGAATAAAACTTTCATCCATCCCTGATAAAACTTAGTACGTTGCGTGATTTTCGAAATAACCCTTTTATTTCTTTTTTTAGAAAGAGAATTTAATTTTAATTACCCAAAGTACGTGTCTGAATCAAGAAAATGGTGGTTTTATTTTAGAAGATAAATATTTAAACTATTTTATTAAAATTGAAAAATCTCTATCTCGTTGACGAATATTAATAAAATACATCTCTCACTGAAATTGAATTCTCACTGATGGACATAGGACATCATCTATTGGTATCTATTAGCATTCTATCGATATAGGTTTTTAATAAATATCTCGGCTAATTGTGGTTGCAGAGACTTTTTTTTTCTTCCTGCACTTCTATGGCACATTACCTTTCGAATGAAATAAGTTTCATTCCCCTCCTTTTATAATAAATACCCCAAAAATGTTACCCAAATTCGACGTTCACATATTAATATATAGATGATAATACATTAAGGGATCCCAAGGAAATCTAGGAAAAATAAGACAATTGTAAATGCAGACATAATTTGCTTTTCTTTGACGTCTATAGAAAGGGGAGGTGAAGGGAGAAAAATAAAAACCAAAAACCCTTCAGCAATCATGAAAAATGTGTCCACTGCATTCATACTTTTGATCATACAGGAATAAAAATAGAATTAAGAGAACATAAGCGGCTCTTGTTCAAGAAAATAATGTTTTGAAACAAAAGTCAAAATAAGAAGCATGAAGGTCCTATCATGAATGACCTAGCAAACATATGACAAAAGACATTGTTAACCTCAAGTACAGAGTTAAAAAAAATAATGCATGAAAATACAGTATTTTATGGAATAATATTAAAGCATGCAACTTTTAATTATAAAAATTAACATAAATATAAAAAAGATATTTCAGAAAAAAATCAGCATAAAATTTTTAGTCATCAAGTTGAAGTAAAGGATAGGCAATCTTTGAATCAGTAGACATTAAAAGTCTAATTAATTTAAAAAAATGATAACTCCATTTTAATGCAAAAAAAATAGAAATAAAATAAATATTAAAAACAGATACAAAAATCACCCGATGTGGAGAAATACAAATACTGAAGACGAAACACAGATGAAACGAAGGTCTTGTGGAGCTGACGTAGACGAAACAGATGAAAAGGTCTTGTGAAGAAATATTACAGGAAAACACAAAAGAAACACGGAGAAGAAAATACAAAAGTCACCCTTCGTTTCATCTACGTTTCGTAATATTTATTTTATTTTTATTTTTTTGCATTAAAATGGAGTTATCATTTTTTTAAATTAATTATACAGAATTCAACTCCTACTCTAATATAATTAAAAGTCTAACTTATCAAAATACCAGATTTATTGCAAAGTGTAAGAAAAAATTTTGATAGGTTAAAATTTGATAAATAAGGACTACAATGCTTTTTCCACAGATGCCAGGGATAAACAGCAGGGACATAAACTTCATGTTACAGAAACACAATGATATATGCCCTCTAAAAGAGGTAAATAAGAGGAAAAGAAAGTTACATTTTGTATTACATAGATCTAAAGGAAGAAAAAAAGAATTTGCTGCTCGATTACATAGAGTTTGAAACTACGTAAATCAAAAGGTTAAATAATGTTTCTGTTACATAAGCCAATATTGCAATTACAAAATAGAATTAAAGTACCAGTGAAGACATTAGGAATTAAGTTCCAAGACATTTCATAATCATTGAAGAAGAATCCAAACTAGAATGTCGCCATGAAATAGTTTCTCAATTTTATCATAGATGGATTCATGATAACACGACTGGCAAGGATTGAATCGTAAAATCATCCATCTCAACAAGATAAACGAAATGTAGAAAATTGGCTAATACGTCTTCAAGAAAACTAAGTGATGTAGTTGGCTAACACGATAAAAAAATGCTCCAAAACCAATTGTGTGGCCTAGACGATAAAAAATTGTCCGACTGGCTAGAAGGTCTGGTTGTTACTTGATTGTTCTACTATTTATTTGATAATATTAACAATGCTTCACAATGCTGCTGGCATGAACAACAAAGCAGTCGGATATCACAAGAAGTGAAACTCATTAATAAAAAGAACTAAGGTAAGAACATTTAAATTCAAATGACCCACACTATAGGTATTAAAAAGCTTATTATTAAATAAACATGTGATTACTAGAAAAATAATTATATTAATTTTTCGAGCTCATCACAAAGTTAAGGAGGCATTCACTCAGAAGAGAACTGTGAGAGACTTACTTTTCTTTTTATTTTGATAGACCAAATCTTTTACGGAGCACAATATTTTTCTAAAGCTTTCCTAGGGGTGCAAGCAGAAAAGAGATTGAAAAATGTTCACTACCAATCTTCTTAAGTACCCCTCCCCCAGAGGAATTTCTGGCTATGCTACTGATTTAAAATGTTACTTAGTAATCAATGTAAAAACCAGTCATACATCTTAACTGTAAAGCTATTTTGTTTTTATTTTATTTAGCAAGTAATTTTACATTATCAAATAATATAAATTCTGTATTGAAAAAGGCCTCTTTTTATTTATTTATTCTTTTTTAGAATAACATATACTATTTTCTTATACATCATCTTAACTTTACATAGAATTTTGTAAGCATAAAAGTTTTCAAAAAAAACTCAAACGCTGCCTAAGAACAAATAAAATCTACAATATATCATTAAGAATACATACATTAAAACATACATATTTTAAATTTATAAATTGTAAACATGTGAAAATACATTAAAACATTAAAGAGTTTCCACATTAAATAATGAATGTAGTTTTATATTCCAATTAAAAAATTAACATACATATACTGTATATAAATTTCAATAAAATTGACATGGCAGTGTTGATTTCTTAATACTGATAACAACCATTCCAAATCTCCTAAGATACTAATCACAAGTTTAAAATATTAATTTATACATGCATAAAATATTGCCAAAATGTATTAAGGCACCTTAGCAAAAGAACTATACATAATATCCTCTCCATTTAATGGAGTCATAGGAGAGGAGAGAAGTTGAGGCTGATTGTCTGCTTATTCTGGACAAAATTGAAAAAAACTATGCAAAAGGTAAAAAGGAAACAAAAGAGTTTCCAATTAACATAAGAGTAACTAATTCTATTTTCATGGCTCTTCTTTACAGGCCATAATCACTTTTACTGACTACTTTAAAAACAAAACAGTAAAAGAAATAATAAAGCCATGTAAGCACTGTTAAACACTCACATGAAAGTACCATCAAACATCAAAATGTTCCTTATGGTCAAAAGCAACCAATCTTATTAGCAAATTAAAGCCTACTGAATTAGGGTCATTAAATTGAGAGGATACTATGCTCTAAAAAGATTATATATATACAGCTTGGGAGAGAGGGGAGGGGGAAAAAAAGTTCCTTAGAACCATGTAGAAAAATCTCACATAGAACGAGGGCATTATAGATTACACGAAGATATGACGATTTACATTATTAAGAACATGTTCAGAGATTGTCTACATTATGTAAAGTATCCAAATGCTTCTGGACGATCAAAATACCACTGGACGGATCACAATGAATTCGACAGAGGGATGGGGTGTTTATTTTTAATAAAACAGTTCAACAATGATATATCAAATGATGACTTATTCCTTTAAAATTTTTCTTCCATGACCTCAAAGTGAATAATGTCGATCTACATGGAATAATTTAAAATTTGCATCATCTCTAATAAGTTACCTCTTTTCATTTAC
Source organism: Rhysida immarginata (assembly GCA_023313115.1). Lineage (NCBI taxonomy): Eukaryota > Metazoa > Arthropoda > Chilopoda > Scolopendromorpha > Scolopendridae > Rhysida > Rhysida immarginata. The sequence goes on along the minus strand of JAHWFO010009537.1, from coordinate 1,618,685 downwards.
CTTTATTCTGGTGTTGAGAATTTTAAATATTCTTTGATATATTTGAAATTCAGCATAGCAGGGGATCAGCCTACTGCTGCCTAGCTTGGTTTCCCAAGCTGTCAGTAAAGGGACAAACTAACACCCATGCCCTCAATGGGATTCGAACCCACGATTTGCTGTTTTGAGAGCAACAAGACTTGCGCCTCAGCCCTCTCGGCTATCGAGCCGGTCTAATAAGTTACCTTTAAACAATATTAAAAAGCTCCTGATATAAATATTGTGACTTCTCATTTACTCTTAGCAAATACCAATATTCTATTCACATATTAAAATTATTTAAATATAATTCCTTATAAACCATTACTTACAAGAAAGTCGTCAGACTTTGCAGCTAATGAACAAATTGTAAATATCAATCATGATTTCTAATACGTTTAACTTTATAAATTCCTTGTCTGTATTAAAATTGTTTTTCTCCTTTTAGGTTTTTTCCACATTATTGATGATCAAGGAAAAACCACAAACATCCATGCCGCAGTGGGATTTGAATCCACAACGTGAGAACTGGCACCGAACTGGCATTATATCTCATGGTACACAAATTTAATGTAGTGCTCCATATGTAAGGAAAAAATTCATTCCTTTTAAATTTTGTGATGAATGTATTTTAAACTCCAAGATTTAAAATGCCATTATGAATAACTGTAAATCATGGCACTAATTTTTTGACAGGTTTATTTTAAAAATTAGGAAAAAAAAATATCAGCAATAAGCTTTTTATAAAATATATAATAATTATAAAAAAGGTATGAAGAATGGGAAGAGAGAAGATTAGCATTACTATTTCTGTGGTACAACTGGATTTGTTAATTTTCTTAGCTTCACAGTGAAAGTACAGTATTAAAAAAACATAAATAAGAGAAAGTTGAAAATGAAAATATAAGTAATATTTATCAGTGCATGAATACACACAAAGGAACAAGATGCAACTATTTTTTTTTTTTTTTTTTTAAATGGGGGTAGAAGGAAATGTACAGTTCATTCCAAAAGCATTTTCACTTGCTTGGCAGGAGTCGAGCTAACGAAGTTGATCGGTTATAAAGTCTAGTAATTTGAACGAACATCGTAGAAATTTAAAATGGACTTGGCAGTCTAAATTGGAAATAGGGATGAGGTTTATGACAGCACTTTTAACTGAAAAGATTAATCGCTGCTTTTTATTTCAGTAAGATCGACTTTGCAGATGAAATATTACATGCACTTATTAAAAACAAAGCAATAAATATTTAATAATATCTCAAGAATGTTGATGAGGATTTATCCTACGTAAAACCTCAGATGTTTAAATTATTGATGAAAATAGAACGAAAACTCCACAGGCTGAATTCGAACTGGGAATCTTCGAAGAGCTGAAGTTTCCCGGTTCAAATCCCAGCTGTGGAATATTCTTTCCTATTTTCATTAATAAATATTTAGTTTATTTTTTTTTCTGCATTTCGAACATTTGTATTTTTACTTATTACTTTTTAAATTCTGTAATATTTTGATACCGAAATTGTTCATGCCGCCATATATTATGCTTATATTTTATAAGAAAATAAAAGCCATTACGATATAGTTAACAGCATATTGTATACTGCATAAATATATGCTTTCTTCATATCGTCGTTGTCAAACAAATATCTGCTATGTGCCAAAAGTAAACTTTTGAGATACTGAAAAAAGTTCTCCTGTAAAATTTAGTATGAAGGTGAATTTTGTATAAAGTGGTCATGGTTCGTCGTATAGTGGTTATAACCACATAGCAGTTCTTTTATATGCAAGTTTGGTTCAGTAAACCATTGGTTTTAACTCATTGCAAAGGTCAAAATATTGAAATCTCCAAAAAGTGCACATAGATATATAAGATACTGTATTGTTATATAGGGTCTTTATAATTAAAGTTACATTTTGACATGGCCATAAAAAAAAACTACTGGATCAAAAGCTATAATACTTGGTAATATTATACAAGAGGGCATGGGAAGTTCATACCCACCAAAAAAAAAAATTGGTTCAAAAGGTCACCACCAGCATGGAATGGCGCTCTATACAATATTCGTATACGAAATTAGATACGAAGACACAGGTTAACAAGTCTTTAATCGTTACTAAAAATAATTTTAGTCATGTAACT
>JAHWFO010009537.1:1597861-1616127 GCA_023313115.1 Rhysida immarginata | reverse complement strand
TTAGTCATGTAACTAATTTTAGTAATGATTAAAGACTTGTTAACCTGTGTCTTCGTGTCTAATTTCGTATACGAATATTGCTTAGAGCGCCATTCCATGCTGGTGGTGACCTTTTGAACTATTTTTTTTTTTGGTGGTTATGAACTTCCCATGCCCTCTTGTATAATATTACCAAGTATTATAGCTTTTGGTCCAGTAGGTTTTTTTTTATGGCCATGTCAACATGTAACTTCAATTATAAAGACCCTGTACATTATTTTTTCCTGTCATGGATGAGAATAAAACTTTTTTTGCCAATACGTTATTTTTTAAGCATAAACCCAGAAGATACTGTATTTCATTTCCAAAGATTGGTAGCTATTCCCTATGAAATACCATAATAGATGTATACATTATATATTATTATTTTGTTAAAAGTGCAGCAAACTTAAAGTTAATTTTCTACTACTGATTATTTTATGAAAACCATCTAATGATTTAATTCGTGTATTCGCCATTATATTGTCGAGTGTGCTTTGCCAACTTATCGCTTACTTCCTCGTGTATTTTTCACGTTATTATACAGCATTTCTGCTAAAATAATAATATACATTGATATATTAATAATAAAGAAAAACTTTCCTACTAAAGGCTCAAAATCAGATCTCAATAAAACAGTTTGACGTCACTCATTATGCCTACCTATCCAACGTGATTCGAACTCTACTTCTTGCCCAACTGATCTATCTCACTCGTTTAATGTATTGCAAAGAAGCCGAACATCATTCACTTAAGTGAAAGCGCTTTTTGGAATGAACTGTACCGGTATTTAAAATGTAGAACTCGTATACAAAATTAAAAGTAAGTAAATATACCAACATTTATATATAAGAATTTATCATTAACATTTAACATGCATAAAAGAAGGTGATGTTATGTCATGATTCTCTAAGGGTTGTTTTTCTTCATAAATAGATAAAATAAATCTAAAAAAACAATAATAAAAAAAATTTCCCCTTTAGTGCATCCACTGCAGAGGAAAACTTATCATTTTTAACTGATTTTCTTTTTTTTTTTTTTTTTCTCATTGTCTTACAAATACTATATAAAATAAATATAGGCCTATAATCTATTAAAGTTACATTTTTAAAATGTCTTTGTAAATTCTACATGTGTTTAGGACTTTATAAACTATTTTACTCGTATATATATTTTTTTAATAAACATTTCAGTGAAATTTCCAACAAGTTCAATAAATGGTTCTTCTGTAAACAATGATGAAATACAGAAAAGGTGGAATATTAATTTCATTGTTTAAAAAATTGATTATATTAAAAGGCTTTTCTTTTTCTTTTTCTTTTTATTTTTTTTTAAATCAAAGAACGTCACATTAAAAAATGATTCTTAATGATATTTGGTTGTAAACAAATTATTTATGAATAATGCTGGATTGGCTTTTATTTTTTAACTTCTTCAATTAATAAAAAGGGTTTGAATAAAAACAAAATGCTTAATTTATAGTCATACACAACTCTGATGATTAATCTTTTTTCTTCTTGCCGATGCAGTTGAACTGGCTAACCCTGGAAATTATACATATATTAAATACAAATATTAAATACAAATATTGTTCACATTAAACAGGCATATTACCTTTCTCTTGCAATTTTGCTCTATTAATAGAAGGGGAGTTATTTACTATTTCTGGGCAACTGGCACGTCTCTGCATAACCTTTTCTGTGCAAATAAATAAGGAATTAATACAAAATGAAGGCTAGTTCAAATGTGTGTGAATGAAAAATATGGTAATTCATCACTATAAGGGGAAAAGTGGAAAATCAATTTGGACTATCAACTATATGCTCATCAAGACCACTCGCATAAGAAGACCAACAACCCTTTTCACTGCATAATCATATTTAATTTTCATTCCTGATAAGATGAAATTATCCACTTTTCACAGCCTAATGAGAAGTTTTTTAAAGCCAGTAGGATAAATCTGATTTCCGCAGGTAAAGATAATGAAATTTTGTGTGGAAAAGAGGGTTAAAGATTGAATGGAGGAGGAACATACCATACCACCTAATGTTAATAGAAATCTTTCGAGAGTATCCCATGACAATTGAAGACTGCCATAAAATCCAAAAGTTTCAGCATATATGAAATGATACAATAAAAGCTTTTATTTTTTCTTTTCGGGGGGGGGGTCTAAACACAGAAATTTAATTACTATGGTATTAATGTATTGCAGTATATAGAAATGTGAATAAAGAAATGAAGAGAAAGGAAACATATTTTACTGAAAATTCAAAAAGAATGAATATGGGATGTCCATCCTCCTCGACTAGACACACAGAAAAGAAGCAATTTTCAGACCAGAATCCATAGGGATGCATGCAGTACATTAACATCATTACCGATCTTGCTAATAATATACGATGGAAATTCAATAATGCAGCAGTGTTTTTTTAAGTAAGTAACATTTTGATATTAAAAAAACAAGGACAATTTTTTTTAACATCTGGACCTTAATCTATTTTTCAACATAATTTCTATCTATATTAAGGCACTTATCATATCATACAGCCAGCTTTTAATTCCATCTTCATAGAAATCAAATACCTGATTTGCTAACCACTACAGCACGGCCATTTTAACAAAAACCCACAAGCAAACATCTTGCCTGTCCCAAAACATGGTGCACATGATTTTTCAGGTTGAAATTGTTCGATTGAACTTCACTTTCTTGGGTGAGCATGGGCAGGGTTTTGATTCCAGTGTACTGTGAGCATCCATGTTTCATCACAAAGCGACAATTTGGCTTAAAAACTTATCTCCTTCGACATGGCACCTCTCGAGGAAAGTCAAAGCACAGGCTAAACGATTGGTTTTGTGCAAAACTATGTTGAAAAGTAGATTAAGGTCCAAGCATTCATATAAAAATTAAGGTTTTTAAAACAATTGTACTTTTTTTTTTTTTTAATATCAAAACGGAACTTACTTAAAAAATCATGCCTCATATTTTCGTCGTTGAAGTTTTATTTTTTCATTAGTAGGAGTAGTATCAGACTCTGGTTCAAACATACAGGGCTGCATTAAACTTTTTTCCTCCATCGTTTAAATTTTTATAAAAGCTTTACACCAGCAATGCTGCAATATAGAAAACACACTGTGTTCAGACTGCTTAGCGAAACCTGCTAATGTGCCTACTTCTCTCCATGTGAACATCGAAGAGTGCATAATAGTTTCCAATTTTTAGAGATTATTATCGATCTATTATCGAAATAAATTAAACCTTTCAGATAAGCTTAAGATTGCTAAATTTTAGATATAACTCATATTTGGCTGGACTTCCTCTTTAACACCAACTGAAGCAGTTTTGGCATCATAGCATAAATAAATAAATAATTTAAAATGCTTACTTCTGCCATTGTTGACAGGTTTTCCGATTGATCCTTCTGATTTTTGATGAACAATCTTTTTTCTCTTTGGGGCTAAAATGTTTATAAAAATATTTACAATTACGGATTACATACAAAATCTTATAAAACAGAGATAGAATTGAATATACACTGCTTTACTAAAAATATCTGGAGAACCCTCTATACCTTATATGAAATTGATCCAATCAATATGTTGGAACATCCAGGGCTATGCTGTTGGGAACACCCTTTGCTGCAATGGATGATGCAACATGACAAGGAAAGCTGTTGACAATTTTTTTTTTTTACACTCCCCTGGTGGGACACTATGGGGCATCATCATAGAACTTTCTATGTGGTGAGGGCTGCAGTTTCACATGATACTTTACTTTACGTTTATACTATACACTCATGACACTGCCATTCCACAAATCTACAAGTTTACACAATTCAAGATTTTTCTCAGAGCATATTAATTGAAGAAAGATCAGATTCATACCAAATAATCACGTAAAATATTAACACCTAACTTTTGGAGGGCCACACAAAAAACCTTTGGCCAGTAACTGATGACGATTATGGTGGCCAGTGGTTGGTGCATCCGTATGCGGTGCTCAAGCACATCCCAGTCCAGTCTCCAGGAATGTCTTTGTTGAACTAACAGTATAATAATAATAATAATAATAATAATAATCTAAACAACCCGCGGGTTGCCCCCAACAGGCCGAAGCCCAATTTCATATTATAATAAAGGACAATCACAAACATCCATGCCCCAAGCGAGATTCGAACCCACGACTTGCTGGTTGCGAAAGCGATAAGACCTGCGCCTCAGCTGGCATGGGAAATATCTTGCTGGAAGCATAGTCTGGTGCATTATCAAAAAATTCTGCCCTCGCTCCAGGAAGGTGATTTTCCAACATCTCTTGGGATCTTGGGGCATTAAGTTGCATCTTAACAACAGATATGGGTTCCCCACCTGCTGCACAGAATATGTCCCATACTATGACCCCACCACCTTCATTATGGGCACAAGGCACTCTTGATCGTATATCTCTTATGATTGCCTCCAGACACACCCAAGACAGATTGCTGGAGAGTGAAGTAGCTCTCATCACTCTGCGTAACATTTGCTCAATGGCAATGCTCCTTACACCATCACAGATGATGAGCATTCACCTTTGAAACAAAAGGTTTCCTCTTTTCGGCCCTTCTGAAGAAACAGATCTCATCAAGGCAATGTTGCACTATGACACGACATCTGAGACCACTGCAAAAGCAGCAATAATGTCCTGAAGTGCCCTTTTGTGATTCTTCAGAGTCAACCACAATAGAGCATACCTGTCACTGGGAATGTTTTGCTGTCATTATTGCAACTTTCTGTTTGTAATTTTGCATGCACAGTGGAGCAAGGATACCTGATCAAAACACAGATTCATGAATTGAATTTCTACTAATGTGGGGCCGTAAGACCATGGTTCATGCTTACTCCCAATTTACGCATCAAATGAGCATTTTTGATAAAAATTGACTCATTAAAATATGAACACCATAGGCCATATTCTCCTCATCGTATTTTGTCACATGCAGTCTCGTTTAAATTTCTAATTAACTACAGAGATCATGGATGCATGTACGTAAATATCATATTTCTTCGAATAATAACCACCCTTATCGCCTCCCTCAAATAGACGCCGCATCATAAAAAGTTAAAGTAAAATACCGCAGCTTTTATTATCGGAAAATTAATTACCAATTTATTATTGTTATTTTTAAGAAAGTTTTATCATTACGGTAAATGTAAGGTAATTTTATTAAAACAAATAGAAATTTAAAATATAAGGGTCGTACAAATGAAAACGAAAATTTGTTTGGGGAAAAAAAAAAAAAAAAGACGACGTGTAGGATCGTAGGTTTTTGTTTTCAACAATTGCGAAACCCCGCGTGCAAATTGAACAATAGGCTGCGAGTGATCGCTTTGTCCAAACAACAAAATGGAGTCAACGAAACAGGAACAAAGAGCAGTAATTCGTTTTTTGACATGTGAAGGAGTTTCAGTTTCTGAAATTCATCGTCGTATGCAGAACGTCTATGGAAATGGCTGCCTAACCTTCACTCGTGTTTGGGCATGGAGCAAGAGGTTTTCGGAGGGACGTTCATCATTGCAAGATGATCATTGACCTGGACAAGCAAACTGCGCCATCACGGATGATTCCAAAGCCAAAATTGACGCTGTCTTAAAGGAAAACAGAAGAGTGACAATCTATGTCATGGTTGCTAAAACTGGCCTTAGTTGTGGAACTGTTCACTCCATTATCAGGAACCATCTGCGCTACAGAAAAATCTGTGCACAATGGGTCCCGCATCATTTGACATCAGAATAACTTGGAGTTTGAATGGCCATGTCCCTGCAACACTTGACTCGCTATGAACAGGAAGGAGAGAGTTTTCTCAACAGAATTGTCACAGGGGATGAAACTTGGTGCTTTCATTTCCAGCCCGAAAGCAAACGTCAAAGTCGTCAATGGAAGCATTATGGGTCACCACCCCCGAAAAAAATCAAAAGCAATCGCAAACAGCACAGGGAAGGTGATGTTGACCGTGTTTTTTGATCGCATAGACCCGATTTTACTGGACTTTCTTGAAAAAGGCACCACAGTTAATGCAGCACGATATGGGGAAGTATTGAAGGCACTGCGAGCGGCCATCAAATGCAAGCGTCCTGGACTTCTTACAGAAGGAGTGCTTCTTCTCTGCGACAACACGCGTCCTCACACCTCAAAAGCAACGGTAGACCTCATCAAAAAGTTCAACTAGGAAACAATGCAGTATCCACCTTACAGCCCTGACTTATGCCCATGTGACTTTCATGTGTTTGGGGATCTCAAGAAACATCTGAAAGGCCACAGGTTTCAGTTGGACGATGAAGTGAAGGAAGAGGTTTGGAATGGTTCCACACGCAACCAAAAGACTTCTTCCATAAAGGAATTATACACCTTGTTACACAGAGGGATAAATGCCTTAATGCATTTGGAGAGTATTTTTAAATTCCTTGTATACACTTTGGATAAAATAAATAAATTTCGTTTTCATTTGTACGACCCTTATATTTACCCATAAATTAAAAAAGTAAAAAAGGAAGCAAGAATTTGACGTAAATCACAATGAATGCATTTAACACCGCCCTTAAATAATTGCCACACCCCAAAATTTTAAAGAAATATGATATATGGAAATCAAAAAAAATTAAAATTTGGCTCGTATCTTGTGAAATGCGACTCAGTTTTCAGGTTGAGTCAAAGTGACTCATATATTTTTGGTCCTAGGGCAAACGCTGCTGTGATAACTCATCTCTGAAAGTTGAGCAACTCAGCATGCTGGCTGACAGAGTCAATGCAAATTTAGCTGGTGTTACATTTCTTTTACATCAAAGTGAAAGAGGGTAGCATGGGAATTGAAACCACATAAAATAAGGGTGTCCAAATACTTTTGGAAGGGCAATGTAGGGAGATCTAGGATTACAGCAATCTACAGAGCATAATGAACAAAATTCAAAATTGTTTTCCTTTAACTCATTTTTAACGAAGATAATTGGGATGCAGTTGAGCATATGATACGAGACTTGTTCAGTAAGTCAGTACTAAAATGAAGAAAACAATTTTGGATAAACGTATTTTATTTTTTCAACATAGTCGCCTTTGAGATTTATATACTTAGCCCAACACTATGATCGAATTTTTTGATTTCAACCATAGAGCATGATTTGTCCAACTCATTCAAAATAGGCAGTCATTTTGACATACACCTCATTGATGAAAATCTCTTTCCAGACACCATTTTTTTATGTTTGGAAATGGACAGTAGTTCAAAGGAGCCAAATGTGTAGAGAGGATGCAAAAGGACTTTTGCCAAATCCTCTCTACAAATCTGTAGGGGGAGCAAATCAAGTGTAAACTGAACAATTTTGTGGTTACTACTGTATAAGAGGGAGCAGATGCATTGTCACGGCAAATAAGAATCTTTTTTTTTTTCTGCCAAACATGGCCATTTTCCCTTTATTTTATCATTTAAACAATCCAGCAAAGACAATACACTCTGGTAATTGTTTTGCCCTTTTCCACTAAGTCTACGAACATTATGCCACGAGCATCCCCGAAGACTGTGACCATAATCTTTCCTAAAGGAATGGTTTCCACTTTCCTTAATACAGATTCCCACTTGCAAACCCATTATTTTGTCTGTTCCTTGATATCAAGCTGATAATGATAAATCCATGGTTCATCCACTCTAAATAATGCTAAAATTCCTCTGGATTCCATTGATGAAACAGCTTCAAGATGTCGTAACAGTTCACACCTTGGCACTTTTACATCCAATGTGAGTAAAAGCAGCACCCAACATGCAGAGAGCTTACTCATGTTTAAAGGACAACTCTACTGTCAATACAACTTTATTTGAATCGAAAGATTACCACATTAATAACATCGTGACATGTTTAAATTTTTTTAATTTGACCCCTAAACGCGTGGAAAAAATATTCCGAATGCAATTTCCAATAACGGGCGTCCATCTTAGTGACATTAATGGAGTCATGGTTTTGCTTCACAGTGTAAATAATCTCACGTGAACTAATCTGCTACGGTGTAATTTATGCGCTAATCTTTCGATTTAAATAAAGTTGTATTGACCCATAGAATTGTCCTTTAAACATTCATATACATTGATTTGAGATGCCCACAGCCTTAGTATTTCACACACCTTCACTCTTATGGATTTCTTTAATAATTTTTTTTGAGTAGTCAGCATTCAGAACATCGAGATCAACTGTTCTCATACAGCCACTTTGAAAGTATATTAAACCTCTTACAAACCATGTAAGAGAAGGTGCAACTCTCCATAATGTTTATCTAGCTTGGCCTTGGCTTCCCAAGCAATTTTCCCTCTTAAAAAGTAATTTTTAATCACTACACAAATTTCTCTCTCACCTATTTTTCACAACTCACAGTATTTGATGGATTCAAATGAATGTAAACACAGAGATACAGCTGCTATCTGACTGAAACTTACAAGGGAACCCCACATAGCCCTTTTTTTTTTTTTGCACACAAGCACACCGTGGAAGCGATAGCATTGTGAGGCAGTGGAACGCTCCGGAAGTGCGCAGAGTTCAACAAACATGGCGGTCAGAGGGAAAAGCAAAATCGTTAGCAGCGGTTGCCAAACAATTGCAGTTAGAGCAGTGTTATTAACCATAAAACCTTAATTTGGTGTACAATTATTCGTCTGGATATAATTTATAAGATGAGGTAAGCATCCATGAATAATATTTTTATTTAAAATTATAATGCACCGCGATACATACTCCTCACCAACGCAACGTATTACTCGACGTTGCACATGAAGCCAGCCTCGTGTTTGATTACAGAATTACTTAATAAAATGCAATAATAAATTAAGGAAATGGTTATTAATTACTCTACACATTTTTTACTGGAAGTCAATTAGCTAATTGTAATAACCTATTTTTAAAAACTAAGTTTGTTTAGAATCTTGAGAAGCCATTCAATTGTCGTCTGCTGCCGTCTACTTCCATTGATTTCATGTGAAGTGGATTCGTGCTTATTGCTGAGTAGTGGAAGAAAGTAGTTCCGTTAAGCGCATTAATACACATGCATCGCTTTAACAATGGAATCCTTGTATGGCTATGTGTGCTCAAATTTTTTTGTTTTCGTGGTTTATTTTGAAAGAAACAAAATTTCGCACGCTCTTATTTTGCAAGCATCTATTGTAGCTTCAATTGAGTAACATATTTCAATTTGGTGGAAATCTGTGACATACATACAATGGAATAAAGCCAAAAACTGTGGACACAACTATAGAAAGAAAAATAACTCCAAAACCACTATTCCACATAATAAATTTTAATGACCCATAATGGGTCATTAAAATTTATTATGTGGAATAGTGGTTTTGGAGTTATTTTTCTTTCTATATGTGACATACATGTTCGAGGGATTCCCTTGTTAGTGTATGATTCTCCAACAGTTACAAAAAAATAACCTCTACATGTACTGGTGCATGCCATCTCTTCACCTTTGCAAAATAAACAGTCCTCATAGCAATAATATAACACTGTATAATAGACACAGATTGTTATGTCCTAGATTATATAGCTTCTATTTTGGTCTTAAACATGTATAATATTTCAAAAAGATTTTTTTAGGTTCTAATAAGAAAAAAATGGTCAGTTGGGACAAAAAAACAAAAAGAATCTTACAAGATTTTCTACTTGTATTACGAACTTTTTCTTTTGTTGTTGGACTCTTGACTTTACATTTCTGCACCTGCAACAATTAAATAATTTATGATCAATCATAAAAATAAGTAACCACAGTAAAAATAACAAGAAAAGATCAATTTGCTGCTAATTTCCTTACATGTTTTGGTTGCCGAGCATTATTATACTCAGTTGATTTTATAGCTCTTAACAAGGACTGGGTATTATCAATCTGAGGGATTAAAGACAATTCTTTATTAAAATGCTTTGTATATGCTTAATAATAAAACTAAAAGGAAAAAAAAAAATGAAGATGAGTCGTGAATAAAAATAACATTTGATGCCAAGAGAAAAAAAAAAACTGGCACAAGCAATCTGATGCATATATCCATTAATATAGTGCGTTTGTCATTAAAGTGACAACTTGGATCCACCCGTAGCCAAGTTCTGAAGGAGGACTAATCAAGAAATGGGACGACAGATTCCTGAAAAATTTCTGCAGTTGCAAATATTGTAGCCCAATAATAAAGAGTTACATACATCAAGTAACTAAACAACGGACAAAACTGAACAGAAACAAGTTTTATTCTTCTTTCATCTGCATACAATGTCTCTTATAGAACCCTCAGTCATATGCATCCTACTGCTATTCCAGATTGGCAATCTAATTTTTTCAGTGGTCTGTCCAAAGCCAAGCATGTTCATTTATAGCACATTGTGTAACATTTTGCAGGCACTGGACCCGTTTCATTATCAAAATATCATATGTTGTAATATTATGGTATGCCAGCATATAAGAGAGTTTATGAAATAAATTAAGGTGTTAGAATACATCATGTTGAAGAAACAACCGATTGGTTTTGGCTTTTACTTCTGCCTTTATCATGTGCATACATAAAAGGAAATGATACATTATTTATTTATACAGTGAAATAACATTTGATTGGATTAAAGGGCTTGATGTGGGATTAAAATAAGTCATGTAGCAGGGCTAGGAATGAATTCCATTCTTTCAGCCAATCACAGTTTTGAATACCACAAAGTAACATACTAACTTAAAACATGTATGTCACTTAAAATATGAGCAAATCAGAAAATTATATTTTATTTATAAATTACAGCATTATGTTTTTGACCTTTCTTGGAAACAGAAAGAGAGAAACCTTTCACTTATCTACAAGTTTATTTGTCCATTTATTAGTTGAAATGCAACCATCATTGATACAATTCCAAATTTAAAAATCGCTCTCTCCCTCCCTATTTCCAGTTCAGTAAATATTCAGTTTTGTTGCATATTTTTTTTGGTATATTTTACCTTTGTTTCAGAATCTGCCAATGTCATATTAGAAAACATTTCTTCTGTGAATGAGCAATCCGAGCTGTTATCACTGAAATAATAAAATAAGAATAATTAAAAAAATGAAACTCAAATGTCCTATTTAATTGTTTGAGTTTTAACTTAAAATTATGAAATAAAAAGGCCTCAGATATTTAACAATTTTGATCATGGGAAAATAGGAAGCCATAGCAATTTTGGAAATTTCTTTTTCAACCTACTCTGGTTATTACATAAATATAAAATACTGTAATATTTTATCATACCGAGATCCATCAAAAGCTCAAGATGAAATATCACCTGTATGATAAATATTTTACTGTCCACTTAGCGAAAAACACACCAGCAAATCTCTATCTGGATGCACAATGAGACTAAGCGGAGAAATTTCACAAAACAACTGACCTCATATCCCAGTGTTTTAAATTGATATAAACACTGTTCAGACCTTTTACCTTATCATCATAGGCCATTCATTCATAAGCTAAAACATTTAATTAAATTGACGGTCTTAAACTGTAAATGCCAAATATCTGCCTTGAATCGTTTGTAGTCGCTAGAAGGTTGGAAAAATTCCCCATTTTGAAATTACGCTTAAAAACTGATTACATTCTTCTGAATGTCCCTGCATCATCAAATTGTGGACCTTTCAACATGACCTTAGGCTTTGGGAACAATAAAAACATTTGCCTGGCAGTGATGGATTATAGTATAGACAAAAAAAAAGGCAAATGTCTTAGGCCTGTGGGCAAAATAAAATCACCCCCAAACGTCCACCACGGGGGGGGGGGGGGGCCCAATTGCCTTTTAAGAAGGCCCAGCAATGAACTTCAAGTTTTTATCTAAGTTTCTAAACACAAGAAAATGGATCCTGAACAATTTTTGTCTCGGGTGAGGTTAATCCATCAGTGCTGTTGGAGCTAGATCTGGCAAGTACAGTAACCAAATTTTTGATCAAACCCGAGACAATTAGCAAAGAATGAAATGGTGCATTTTCATGGAGCAGAAACCAATATTCAAATTGGTGCAATTCAAGTCTAACCCTTCAAATTCTCTTCAAAAGTCAGCCTGACTAGGAGGCACAAATTCCATGTTTGTGGAAGAACACCCTCTAACAATTCATGGCCATTTACGAACCACACATACCGCTCAAACACCTTACTGCCTAGACAATCATCACTGTGATTGGTGTGCATACTAGAAAATATTTCAGTTTCCGTTACACTATAGTGAATTTGATGCCTAGACATTGTTCCAAATTTATGAATTGTAACGAGGGAAATAAAAAAAATGTTCCAAAAATGAATTTATGGGTGCATTTACACTTTCGTGCACACTTTTTGCCAAACTTTCAAGATTTGCACCGACATGCACCTACATAGGTGGATTTACACTTTCGTGCACACTTTTTGCCAAACTTTCAAGATTTGTAATAATAAACACTAACTGCAATACTCGTATTGAGAAACGTATCGGAGTAAGTCTACTTGTGACAGGTCAAGGAGAAAGGGAACATGATTTCATTGATTACCGACAGATGGCACCATTTTTCCTTTTTAATATATAGGCTCGAACTTTTTGAATGCTCTGTATATTTCAAACAATGACAAATTAAAATTCTAAAATTAAAACCTTTTGAACATTCAGCATTCCATGATTTCACACAAATTCATTGATACAGCTGAACTATTTTAACTATTTTCTTATCATTACTACCCTATGAACGTTCACTTATAATGCATGGGGCAACTAGCCACAAATTTTTTTAAACTTCGCCAGTGTAAAAATAATTTTCATACAGTATTTGATTACCTAAAGTTATAATCGTCCGTGAATTTGGGAAGAACTGGTTCAAGTGCAGTTGATCCACTTGCTCTCAACTGTTGTAACAATGAAGATAACCAGTGAAGCTGAACTCATGTCTGAAAATCAAAGAAATATTACAAATAAACTTCTGTATTAATGAAATAGTCCACTTCATAATTATGACAACTAATAATCCCTTAGACCTTAGTTTTTACTAGACTTATCAATTAGGCCACATCTACAATACCACTTACTAATGTGTAAAATTCCACAAAAATCACATTTTCTTATCTGTATTAAGGTAGCAGTATTAATTCTTCTGACAAGAGTATTACCGGTATTTAATTGTTTATTTTCAGATGGCAGAGTTCATTCATTGCATATAATATTTTCAGATTTTGTGAAGGAATGGTTATCAAAATCAAAATCATACAAATTAACACAACAAAATCCTTTGCATTCATATTTTAACAAATGTCTTGACATTTAAGAGTCACTAATAGTTTTATTTTACAAAGGCTATGATCATAAATTTTATTATCACTAATTTTTATATTTTTTCTGGATTAATCTACTTTTTCCACAATTCTGAGGATGACAATATTATACTTATACACGTATCTCTTCCCTAATTCATGCGTTAATACACATTTTTAACTTTAATACATTAATTTTTCTTTTCTTTTTCCTTTATCTATTCTCTCACTCAGCTTCTCTTCATTATTTAATGGTTCCAGGTTGTTTAGGCAAATTAAATTTGAAGCAAGGTGAAAATATCTGGGATAAAATTTTATGCTTGCATAGTTTTAACAGGCCACTATATGAGACCCTTTCAAAACAATTTTGTTATGAATTTTCCCTCAAGAATCAATGAAGGGTGTCTAGTCATGACTTCCAAAGCAGCCTTACTGAAATAAAAATGGCCTCAGACAATCAACAATTTGATCATGGGAAAATAGGAAGCCATAGTCATTTTGGAAATTTCTTTAAGAACCATACTCTGGTTACTGCATAAACAAACTGCTGTAATATTTTATCATACAGCAATCCATCAGAAGCTCAAGATGAAATGTCACCTGTATGATAATATTTTACTGTCCACTTAGCAAAAAACACACCAGCAAATGTCAATCTGGGTGTACAATGAGAACTAAGTAGAGAAATTTCACAAAACAACTGACCTCATACCCCAATGTTTTAACTGATAAAACAGTGTTCAGACCTTTTACCTTATCATCACAGGCCATCCATTCATAAGCTATAACCTTTAATTAAGTCTACTGTCTGAAACAAACATTTTAGGTGTATAAACCATTAAATTTAGTCTCAAATTCAATTCAATTCAACTTATTTATTGTGTTCACATAGCTAAATCAAGTGAACACAGAACTACAATATCGAGGGAACATAACGAGTTACAAGACATCAGAGATAAAAAGAAATAATAATAATAATAATAATAATAATAATAATAATAATAATACAAAGTAAATACAAAAAAATATATATCAAATGACAAGCACTGAACGTAAATGATAAACAAATACAACTAATCACAAACATGAGACAGTAAGAATGACCAGGGAGTTAATTAAATAAATCAATGACATCAGGAGTCTCTTGTATAGGTTTTGAATTCTTAACATTGCATCCCGACGAGATTCTTCCTTAAGTTTAAGTTTAATAGGAGGCCAAAGCTTCATCACGGGATTCCTCGCAATATGAGACAGATTCGAATGAAAATAGGAGCACCCATCTTCCCAATGAAAACATTCTAAAAAAAAAAAGGCAAAATCAGTCTTCATTCTGAAGTCTGAGAGTGCACACAGATCTGAAGGTATATCAAAATTCCCTTTTTAATCTGTCTCACAAGGAGACCCCACGTACTTCGACTCACTGATTTTGATAAAAAAAAAAACAAAAAAAAACAAAAAAAACATTCTATGTGTAGTTTTCACCAAATTAAACACCGAGGAAAAAATTTACACTTCTCAAAATTTTCCGAGGAAAAAATTCATAAAGGTTAATATAATCACCTACACTTTATAAATGCCTGAATTGTAGCATAGATTATTATCGCGTTCAGGTGGTCTAGTAGTAAAACGCCAGAATTCTATTTTGCAGGTACGGATTCAAATTTTTTGATAATTTTTTTTTTCTCTTCGTAAAAAAATTTTTTTAGCATGTATGGGTATGTATACATTTACTAATATATTTCTGATTTTCTAATTTGCTACCATCATTTTTTTATAAAATGCATATAAGAATTATTATATCCCTAATACATCGTATATAGCATGTAAATCCCTAAAGCCTGACATTAGTTCTTACACGACATATAATTTTCCCCTTCCCTTCTCTTGAACCCCACAGGCTTGACACAGTTTTGGATTTGCTCATGGGAATTTGCTTCCAGATCTTGGTCCGAATTTAGCCCTTCTTTAATAATAATAACAATAATGAGACATGATTGAATAAGAAGAATTGAATAATGGGAGTTGACTTTTAGGTTTCATATTAAATATTTGACCTGATTGAATAAGAAATATTTTATTAAAATATTTAATCTTTAAGAATTGTTGTGTCAGCACTAAAAAATTTTGTAAAAATGCTAAAATTTTACTACCTGATAATGGATTCAAATGTAATCAAAAACTTTTATAAAAGTATTAGGTTTTAAAGTCTATTTTTAAATTTGAACTTTCATTGAAATATTTACTGGAAGAAAGAGTTCATTTTTTTAGATTGAATCATGCATTTAAGAATTGTTTAGAAATTTGAGTACTTTAACCTAAAATTTATAACCATTAAAAAGATTACTCTCAACTGATTTCAATGTGCAATAAAACAAGAACAATGGAAATCAATATGGATTTTTAAATTAATAAAATGTTCTCCATAATTTTTATACATTACCATAAAAAAACATCCAAGAAGCAGACGGAAGAAGTAAAAAATAAAAATAGTTTAATAGAGAGTTTTTATTCTCCTTTTCACTTTTCCTTATTCTCCTATGCATTTGATAAAATTGGCAAGTGATTCTTTATTAAATTTACCTTACTTCTTCTATGGTCGAAATATTCAACTAATGTGTGACAAAAATGATGAGCCATTTGCTCATAATCAATTGGTGTGAAATGAGTACCTGCTCTCTCACCTAAGCTTGAACCAGCAAATGATACCTGTACATATATATAAATAAAAATTTTAAAAAAGGCCATACACAGAGGTAATTTGGTAACAGCTTCATTCTGAGACCGCCTAAAATTAAATTCCCCAGATTTTTTTTTTTCTCCTGGTGGTAATGAAGAATTTCTGCTTAAAATAAATAGGTCAAATGCTCTGAAAATTCTTTAAAACGCATTTGATGAAAAAGCCACTAGGAGACCCACACTTTCAACTAGTACAATGTAATTACATTTCATATGTGGCTCTACATCAGATGGAATTCTTAACAGTCTGGTTACTCTTCTATCACAAAACCATAACAGACAACTTATGGAGAATGAAATTCGTAGTCCAAAATGTACCAGAACTAATTCATAAACAGGAACCAGAACTTAATTCAAAGAATCCAGAAAGGAAACAATAAATTTTCCCCATTGATTTTCAACCAGTGCATTTAACCTGAGTTTATTAGGCCTCCCATCAATTTTCGACAGTTCATCGACTAGAATAGTAAACTCTATGATAACAATGACACAAAGTAATCATTATGTGTACATTACAACACACAATGGAAATACCAAATCTCAAAAATAATCTTGACTTTTACGGTTCTCAGAAACTCCTGTACACAATAATTTGGGACAGGTTAACCTTACCTGGCAATGAAGGAATAAGTACAGGCAACGAGAATGCCATGTCATGCGTGGCTGAAATATAGTTCCTAGCATTATTTTTTTTAATTATATAATAAAATTTAGTAAAATTATTTACTTTTCTTATTTTACAAACTTAATACATAACTTTCCAGCCCTTTTCATATTTTTTATTTAATAATGCATGCATAGATACCTTTTCGTAACTACCGTAATTTTCAGTATATAGTATGCATATTATGCAAAATAAAAGTTAAAAAAATCATTACTGCATATTACAATCTCTGACAATTAACTTCGGTGAATGAGTTCACACAACAAAATGCAAAACAGATAGATCCCCTCTTCCTTATTGATCCCCTGCATTGATACAATGATCTCGCAACTGTACTTGTTCCTTCATTGCACAAGGACTAGATAGGACTGAGAATTTTAACACCATGAAAGAAGATGGTGAGTGCATGCATTGTTCAGCATTGTCATATTGGCCAGGTACTCTCAAAAGCAACAGCCACATCAGAAAAGTTGTAGACTAATACCCTTCCTTCAGTGCATTCCTGACACTGTGTTCTAGCAGGACAATGCCTACCACATACTTTTTCTTTCTTGGCCTCCACACTCGCCAGACATATCACCTATTGAACATATATGAGATATAATGGTAGAAATATAGAAACATTTTTGTCCATATAAAATTTTATGTGGACAAGAGGTTCCTTTAGTTCTACTACTGTTCCATATCGACATTTGGTGTCTAATCTATATATGGGATATGCACTTGGCAACTAGCCTGTCAAGGTCCTCCGATTCCAATTAACTGGGAACTTGCAGTACAAGCAGCTCCAACAGGAAAACGTCTGAAGCCTCATTGATATAGAGCAACCTTACTGCAGCTTGTGAAGGTTTCACAAGAACCTCACTTTTCACATAGAATGCTGTTGTAAGAGTGCTCTGAAACCAAGTATTTAGGTATTGGAGTATTGCAATTTCCAGAACACTAGTGTCTTATAAACTTCTGTCATCTACCGCACATACGTACATAGTTTTACTTAGCGCTGTTTTCCAGGAGTCTCTTTTTTGTCGGCCATTTTCAAAATCCACACGATTATAAAGCTGTCCATACAATCAAGCAATTTCATCAAAAACCATATGTTGTATGGAGAAAATGAGGGGGGGGGGGGGGAAGAGACAAGGTGCAATTTAAAGCCAGAGACAAAGGAAAAAAATTGGTTTAAGCCTTTCATTTAAAGAACTTATTAAAGTGGATGTTTAACTAACCTGCTCTATTAAAAAATATAAAAAGAAACATTCTGAACTTACTTCTAAGGTATAACTAAGTGGAATTCCCATAACCCACATTACAACACGGCCTGTTCCTTCTCTACTTCTCTGAATATTGAAACGACACTGTTGAAAGGAAAACTGCAAGGGAAAAAATACATATTTTTTCATGTTATTACCATTAATAATTATAAAAGAGAATAAAACTTTTATTGCGCATTCACCAAATTAAGGTTTTTATTAATAAAATGGCACATTATTATAGAAGTGTGTCTTCTGTAATTTGGGGGGGGGGGGGCAATCTATTTTATATAATGTACACTGCACTGCCAAAAGGATCCAGA
>JAHWFO010009537.1:1580265-1594736 GCA_023313115.1 Rhysida immarginata | reverse complement strand
CACCGTTTTTACGTTTCTTCGTAAAAACGGTGATTTCGGCTGCTTGTAAGTCAATGTTACTCAAGCGTAGTGAAATTGAAATAAGTATTGTTATTTACTCATTTTTTTTTTTTTCAAAATAAACATCGATTTTTAACTTAAATCTTATTCTAAAGCATTTAATAGACTATATAAGATGTAAAATCATAGATGCCAATTTATTAATACACATTTGAAAATCGGAAAATGTCTTTTAAACATCCGCGAGTGTGAAATTTCGTACGCTCTGTCTACATAACGGCAACTCGTTATAAAAAATGGATTTGTCCCAACATTGCCATTATATAGATGGAGCACTGTATTTCATAAATTACTATCAAAAATAAATGGGCAAATTTGTGAAATATATTATTTTGTAAACTTCTCATCTATTTCTGGTACTCGCGGCTGCCGCCATCTTGCAGACGTCACTTTATAGGTTTACCATTTATTGCAATTTGAAAAAATTTGTTACCAGATAATCCGCCCCTCGGATAATCCGCAGAGCCATTTCTCAGATGAAAAAAATACAGATAGTCCGCGGACTATCCGCGTGAAATTACGGTACACGGGAGAGAACAGCTTCATTCCCAATGAAATTTCATACCCTAGCTGACAAAACAAGTAGCTACTGCCATCCATTGGCAATGCATTGAAACTACTTCATGCTTCAGTATACAGCTCCAATCCGGGAAACTTTGGATCACATCTCGTATAAAATAAAAAACTATATATAAATAAATAAATAAACCTATAATTTATTATTATGTGGAAAATCACATTAGAGTCACAGTCATAAAAATGGCAAAAGGCTTAATAAGTTCAAGTCCTATCCAAGAAAATAACTATTAAAGCAGCACCTGAGGATATAAGCATTTCTCAGAAAGATGTTTTTTTTGCAAGGTAAAAGTGTTTTAAATCAGGCAAATTCAAAATTTCTAGGTATCTAGGTAGCCCTGTGGTATTCCCCCAACATTAGAATGACTACAGTAATCTTTTTTCCATAAGCGTTCAATTTAAGTCCTAATACTTCTTGATCCTTCTCTCATCACCGGTCTTCAATTTATGCATCACCAAGTATAAAAATTAAGCAAAAAACTGTGGAATGGAACAACCATAATCTGAGGGAACTTCTAATCCTCAAGGAGATTTGAAATACCGGATCCGATTTTGATCACCAAGTATGGCAATATCATTAAGCCAATCTTTGTTTTACTCAACAACAGTTATGTCAGGTGTGTTGTGGGCCAGATATCTGTCCGTTTGGATTCTGAAGTCCTATAAAAATTTAATCTTCTCATTTTCCATAACTTTCTAGACTTGATGTTCTCAGTGATTTTTGCTGCAAATTCGAATCCAAATTTCTGGCAGAGTTTTCAATGGATAATTTTTGCAGGCATGGCATTGCAAAAGTCAGTCTGTTGCAAGCGTTGATTAAGTGGTTGACTCTTTCATCCTTCTCATTGCAAAGTCAACATTTACGGTTCTTGGTTATATGCTGAATTTTTGCTTTCATGCAGTTTGTTGATAGATTTGTTTACGAGCTACCAAAACGAATCCCTCAGTTTGTTTCTTCAACAACCCTGCTCTTAACCAGCTCCACGTAAATTTTTGATCAGCTTTTCTCTCTATTGACAGTGTCGAGCAAAAGCTAGGGGTAGGTGGCAGCACGTGTTTTTTGGACCCAGGTGACTTCCGGTGCTCATATTACCCATGTGCTGCAATAGATTCATAGGAATTTAATTGAACAATAGCAGATTTGTGCACCTATTTCAGCAATGGAAAAATTTCAGTTCAGGAATGTTTCTATGACAAAACGAGCAACGTAAAGGCAGGCCATGGTTTTAGATAATCTTTAAACAGGAGCGCTTCTACATCTTTATCCATCAGATCAGGCAATTCTTCTACAAATTTTTAAAGTAGCTGCTAGACATTGTGGTCATCGTGCTGAAAGCGAAATAAGCAACATCGGCAGGAAACTGCTAGCAAATCCACTCTTTCCCCAGGCTACTGTATACGACACAAGTGCTTTCTAGAATTGTTGCAGTCGTTGGTCCAGTCACAAGATAGCGATGTTTACTTTTTGATAAGGTCAATATCCTTCAATTTTTTACTGTGCATTGGATTGTTTTTCCAGGTTTCCACAAGATTTTTGATAATTTCCTTTCTGTATTCAGCTTTCGGCTTTCTTGTCTTCAAGAGTTTCCCCCCGATTAACTTCTTTTAGCAACAACCCTTCAATTTTTCTGATGTAATCATTCAAACTATGCCATTCTTCCTCTACAATCTGACCTTGCATCAGAGGCACATAATGGCAACCGAATGAAACTTGAGAATCCTCTCTTTCTAATAGTATATGAACAGTCGCAGAGCTATAACACTTTGAAATCTGATCAATCTTTTATGTAACACCCCGTACATACAATTATTATAAACACTTTAATTTTTATGGCAAAAAAAGAAACCTACCATTGTATAATTTTCCAGATTTCTAATGGAAATGCCAAATTGTGATTTCTACAAGCATACGACATTTATAATTGAAAAGCACTTACTTGCGAATCATGCGTCTAACATGCCATGATGGAGGGAATGTTTCTTTGAACATTGTCCTGTATGAACGATTTAAATCACAACCAGATAGAGAACATCGATGGTTTCCAACTATAACTCCATCAGGATTGAGCATTGGGACAATCTTGAATATGAAATTTCTTCGAAGATGCTATTAGAAATTATTAGTAAAATTTGCCCATTAATGTTATTTAGAAAGATTACATGGTTAAAGCATTTTAGGTGCAATAAATTTATTCTTAGTTAAGGGAAACTTTCACGGTCTTTAGAGGGCAGTGGAAAGGCTCCCCATAGACCTCCTGGATGCACCCCTGCTTTCAAGTAATTACATACACTACTGTTTATAAAAATCGCAACACCCTGATGGAACGGTCTAATCCATATGCAATTTGCAATATTTGCATACAATGGGTCAGAATTATAAATGATTAGATTTTCAGAGTAATTGCTTGAAAGAACACCATGCCTCGACGACGACGAAGGGTACCATATCAACAGCTGACAGACTTTGAAAGAGGACGCATAATTGGTCTGCGTGAAGCGGGATGGTCGTATCGTGACATTGCTGCTCGTGTAGGACGTAATGCAACGACAATTATGCGTGCATAGAGGCAGTGGAGCGAAGAGAACAGGGCACACCGAAGAACAGGCTCAGGAAGACCCAGCACGACGACATCGCGAGATGACAGACACCTCTATCGCATGTGTGTAGCAGATCGTACAGCCACTTCCACAGTGTTATCACAACAGTGGGGTGCTACAGTAGGCAGGACAATGTCTGCTAGCACTGTACGATGCAGTTTGATTTCCAGAGGATTGATGGCACGAGTACCATTGTTGCGGATTCCTTTGACTCAAAACCACCGGCGCCTCAGGTTGCAATGGGCCCATCACACCAACAGTGGCAAGCTGAATGGCAACAAGTTGTGTTTTCGGATGAGTCAAGGTTTAACTTGCAGCACCATGACGGCAGGATACGAGTCAGAAGACATCGTGGCGAGCGCGACCTTCCAGAATGCATCCTGCAGCGTCATTCAGGACAAACGCCAGGGGTGATGGTGTGGGGTGCAATCAGTTACCATGGCCGTTCCCGTCTGATCAGAATCCATGGCAATCTGAACAGTGACCGGTACATCAGGGAAGTTGTGCAACCCGAGGTCATCCCCTTCCTGCAGAACCTTCCAGGCGCTGTATTCCAACAGGACAATGCCCGACCGCATGTGGCCAGAAATGTCCTCGCCTTTTTCCAAGCACATCAGACGCCCTTGTTCCCCTGGCCTGCTCGTTCACCAGACATGTTCCCAATCGAACATGTTTGGGACAGGGTTGCTCATCGATTGGCTCGTCAGACTCCTGCAGCAGCAACTGTGGATGAACTGTATACCCGTGTAGACAGAGCATGGCAGGACATTCCCCAGGCCCTTATTCAGAGCTTGTTTGACTCAATGCCACGACGTTTAGAGGCTGTAATTGCATCCCACGGTGGTTTCACCCGATACTAATGTGACAATAAAACGCATTGTATTGACCTGAAAATCTAATGGTTTCTTTTCTGACCCATGATATGCAAATGCTCCAAATTTAATGCAGATTGGGCTATTCCATCAGGGTGTTGCGATTTTTATAAACAGTAGTGTAGATGATTTGATCAGGAAGCATTCTTCCATCACATAGTTCAATCTTATTAAATGTAAAAATTACGTAACAGTTCTTAAATAAGATTTGAGTAAAGTGTTTCCAAAATAATACAGTTACTCCCAATTGCTGACTTGGATAAAAGCTTGCACTTCCTGGTGAGAAGAAAGCAAAGCTAATTTTTCCAGTTGCATCATGGGTAATTTGTTCCTGATTCCCATTAACCTTGGAGTGATGCATCTGATTAAATCATGGTTGGCATTTAACTCTGTGGTTGGTTGGTTGGTTGGTTGGTTGGTTGGTTGGTTGGTTGGTTGGTTTGATTTGGTTGGCATTAACATCCCTTTCAACTTCTATGGTCATATCAGGACGGCGTTATAGGGACCGCAAATTTTGCCTCACACGGGTTCTTTAACGTGCAGCCGGCAAACGACTACATGGGACCAATGGTTTTACTTCCCTCCCGAAGGAAGCGCCTGATCTCAGGGTTTTCTCCAGTGCGATTTCGGAAGGCACAGCAGAGCATTCAGAAGCGTGGAAAAGGTCTTGCACTGAGACCCAACAAAATCAATAACACTATCCCAAAAGAATAAATTTTTAATGTTTCTATGATTGCCATTTTTTGGGTATACAGAATATTTAACATACGTAAAATATGTTAAATATAACAAACATCCATTGGTTTCCAACATTTGGGAAAAGTATCTGTACAGGTCAATAGAGAATTTTCCAAATTATGGCACCTCATCTCTCTTCTGGCCAAACTTTTAAAGCTTGTATTCTCAGTTAGTTCTACATTTGTGTCATTAAACCTCTAACTACATCTTTGAACACTAGATACCATATTTGCTGTTGGATATTTCTCATAATTGTCAGTTTTCATGATGCAGGCCTCCATTACTGGCACTTTGAAACATAATGATTCCCTGACTAGTTTTCAGGCATCTGCCGAGTAGCTGACAACTCGGATCCGATTGTTCATACGTCCGGGCAACCAGCAGTAAAAAAACAGGTTGCCAGAATGAATTTTCGGTATTCTGTGGCAACCAGGCAACCACTAATTTCAAACCCTGGAGAATGCTTTTGTTGGAAGCTTGTGTCACTGATGATGATGACGGGTTAGTGTTTAAGGATGACATACTATTTTATTTAAAAGCCAACTCTATGGCACATATAACTATTTAAATCATAAGCACATTAATAACTTTAAAATTTCTTTAACTTGAACCCTAAATGTGTGAAAAAAAAAATTCCAAAGGCAATTTCCAATAGAGGGGAATCCACCTCCATCAGTTCTCGACTAATACTATAGAAGAAAAAATTCTTTAGGCCAGTGGTTCCCAAACTTTTTCCACTTGTAAACCCCTTTCATAAAATTTTTCGACTCACGAACCCCTTTCACAAAGATCTGAGTAACGCGAACCAGTAACTTATAAATGAACAAATATATATGCATACAATACAATAATCCGCCATTACAGAAAAATGTTGGTGTTTTTGGGAAACACTGCTTTAGGGCATATGGTAATTTCTGTCTAAATATTACTTCTCATTTTACAGTAAATGTCAGAAACCAATTACACGTGTTCAATAAAGATCAAAATTATCTTACAAGGAGACTCCACAACTTTCAACCATTTGTCTGAAGACCTGGGTCTTCTCATTGTTTACTTTAAGTGGAGGTTTTGTATCTCTCTAAACACTATTTTTCCTGCTTGCTTTTGTTTTAACGTGTTCATATGAGGCGGTGCGGATACAAAAGGGGAACTCAACAATCAATGGTTTCGAGGAACACGCATTTAAAGTTTCTCATCTACCACTAAGACACAGAGTGTTATTTTTACCCTTCATTTTATATGGTTAGGAAGGGAGAACTGAATAAAAAACTACATCTTATTCTTTGATGTCTGAGAAGCCGAAAAATAAAAAAAAAAAAAGAATTTGTCCCGTTGATGAATTCGCCAGTCATACCCGCAACACCTCATATATTCCATTGTGTGTTTTTCATGTCTGACATGCATTTAAAATTTCTTATATTTTCTTGAGCCATTTGTTATGTTTTGATGAGGTAATGTTTTAAGTGTATTGTGTTAAGTCTGCTAGCCTCTTTATGGCTTTCGAGACTCAATTCACTGTCATAGATTGTTTTTTTTTTTTGTTTTTTTTTTGCTATAGATTGGTTTCAGTTCCAATGCGGCAGTACTGCTCGCACGCTACGAGAAGTCCGCTGTGTTGCCTAATGTGCTCGTCTGGTGTCACTGTAGCTGTAGATCAGCCTATAGTTATGAAGGGAGGAAAAGCACGACAATCAACTAGCGCAAAAATAAGTTCTGGCTGTGTTTCCAAACAAATGAAAACGTTTGCATGGAGAGGTAGATACCTGAGAAATATGAAAAACTAAGAAAAGAAAATAGTCCTATTGTTTATATCGATGACACATGGATGAACTCAAATTTGGCTGTTTGTCCCCCAACACTGAACAGATTCATCTGCAACTGCGGCGACATCATACGAGCACATTAAACAACTCAGCAGTCTTCTCGTGGCGTGCGAACAGTACAGTCGACCGGAACTTTACAGCTTTAGTCGGGGCAGTTTATTCAAGAAATGGGGTGATTAGCTTTACCAAGAAAAAGCGAAGTGAGTCTCAAATAAACAAAATTTTACCAAGAAAAGCTAATCACCCCCATTTCTTGAATAAACTGCCCTGACTCAGAGCTCTAAAAAGTGCTCAGTGCAAATAAGGTGTAAGTGTTCTAAGGATAAATTCCATCAATGTACTGTAGTAAGATTATTATTATTGTTGTTTGGGAAAAACAAATTCGGATCAAGTCCGGAGGCCAAGTCTCAGAGGCGGACCAAGAGAGGGCCAAGCCCAAGGGACTCAAATGCAAGGAAGGGAAAAATTTGCGTGCATTAATAAAAACTATTATTATTATTTTTATTATTATTTATTCATAAACACACAATGTTACACAACCAATGAAGAGAAAACTGATACTTAAAAAATCCTGGCTTTGGTTGGCCATTGTGGCACAATTCGAATTCTAACCAAGAACTTAAGCACTGTCCAAATACGTATAATTGCTAAGAAGTTGTTCTAAGAATCACTGCCTTTTGTATGTAATTATCAAACTGTTCAAGTTCATGAAGTAAGTCGTGAACATTATCTAAACGCTCCAAGTGATCCAAAATCATTGGTATCACTTTCATGTATTTTTCTATAAATAGAATATTTTCAAAGTTCTTTAACAAATTGAATCACTTGATTTACATGAGCTATTATCACTTATTATTAATATTATTATTAGTACTCTACTGAAAATCCACAATCCTAAACACTTGCCACATAATAAGGAAAGTCCTACACCCAGATAATAAATACTTCCTTTGAAATAAAACTTTTCTCTTTTCATTTGACCCCGCTTGGCTTGGACATATAGGTCCATCTCTGAGACTTGGCTTCCGGACTTGATCGAGTGGGGCCCCCCCCCCCAAAAAAACAAACCAATTTGGATAGGAATTTTATGAAGAAATAATGGCAGTAAACAGGAAATTTAGGACTGTGTTTACAAAATGCATTATAGACTTCCATATGTATAAATAGAATTCATGGGAGGGGGGAATATAGCCAACCACTAGAGGACTCAAAACCAAGGTTGTATTCTGAGGGTCCCATTATAATCTGCTAAAATTTTATTTTACAATTTGGGTCTTTATTACATACATACAACACGATTAAGCTTATTTTTCTCTCTGCAAATTCTGAGAGGTGATCGAATGGCTTTGCAAGGAAATTCAATTATAGCCTGTCCAACAAAGGAGTGAGTGTCCAATTAAATTTCCAAATTCAATTGTTAGACATTGTTAATTTTACTTTGCAAGAATCTCTAACAATTGAAATCAGAAGTTTAACTGGACATGCCCACCCCAATTTTCGTTGGACAGATTATAGACTATAACTATCGGTACTTGTAGAATTTTTTTTATTAAAATTGACAAATTAAAGTTCATGAAGTCTCCTTGCTGGAACAGTTTTCACAGCAAGGAAATTGAACTTACCTGTGCTGTTTCTGTATATCCAGTGATAAAATCCAGAAATCCTTTCATGACCCAACTGCTAACACTTTCACCCGGATGAACTCTTGCTGTTAACACAATAACTTTTTTGGACGGCTTAAAAATTAAATGAACAATTTGGATTAACCAAAATAAGACATCAAATAAATTAGATAGTATAACAAAAAAAATCAACTGGTTATAGTAATACAGTACCGCATATACCCGCGTATAAGCCAAATTTTTTTTTCCAAAAAATGACCCCTAAAAACCACATTCGGCCTATGTGCGGGTCAGAGTTGATGAAAACTCTTGTAAGTGGAGTTTACAAAAAACTAAGCAATAATTTTATTTATTAATCAGTTTAGATTTCATTTATTAACCCTTTCACTGCATAAATAAATTTCTGATAAGATAAAAGTATTCTCTCTCTTTGCAGCATAATGAGAATCTCTAAAAGGCTGTGGCAGCCATATTGGAGAAAGTATGAGAGGGGGAGGGGTTTCAAACGAAACCAGCACATCTTTACGTGTTCTCTCATTGCAATACATACAGTAAATACATTAAACTAAACAGTATTCAAAATGGAACATCGAAGCATCGAAGATTCAAGAAGACTAAAAAATTCGATTTCGAAACTTTTTGAACATCGATACATGAGCTACCATCGATACTATCGCCAAGCACTAGCATATGAAATTTAATAGACCTTAACAGCACATTGTACAATTATAAAACTATACAGTGCAGTATTTCACGTCTTTTTCCTCAATTTTTCATCCACTTTTCCATTGTTAAAAGCAAATGCTCTGGGGTCCGGTGATAATAAATATACGTTAGGCCTACTGAAAGATGATCGAAACAAAATTGAAACCACGATTGAAAAATGGTTTATAAAATAAAATACTTCAAATAATTTTTTTGTATCTGTTATGCATTGTAATTTTAAAGATTATATAGGGTGATTCAAATCGTGTGTAAAACAATTTAAGGGGGTATTATAGATGTCAAGGTAAACGAGTTCGAATTTGAATGCCAACTGGGATAGGCCTATGAACAGAAATAAAAATGCCGCTACCAAGATCAACAAGTTAATAACTCAGGTTCTGTAAAGCCTAGATTAATGAAATTTGGAGGAATAACAGGGTACATAAGACTCTATATACCGTTAAAATTTGATTGAATTCCAACAAGAAGTTTTCGAGTTAATCATTCAACATCATACTTGACACGTTTACTTTAGAGTACTAACCAGTACTTGTTACAATTTTCACTGCGTAACTCGGAAACTTCGTAACCCAGCCTATGCGCAGGTCGTCTTATATGCGGGTATATAAATACTTGTTTTTGCATGAAAGGAAATTGAAAAATTAAAGAAACTAGAGATACTATACCAATAATTCTGTTGGAATAAAAAAAATAAATTAAATTTTTCTTTATTCCAATAAAGCAACTGTTGGGTTCAAGTATTACTGAGGATTACTGAGGCTAATTCACATTTATGTGAACAAAATTGGACTGCTTTGTACTGCTACTGAAAACCCCATGCACCAAGATTTGCTGTGTTCTATGTGTTGGGCTTGCATTTTGTCTAAGGCACATCAGAGTTTCCACGGTAACAGTGCGTGCTGAAGGGCACAGATCAGAATGGCGTCCCATGTTTCATTTGCCGGGTTACCACAGACCAGCTATACTTTGATTAGAGAATGTGTGACAATGCCCTTTTGCATGGTTGTTTAGAGGGATTTCTCAAAAAAACTAGTTCCATACGTATAAAGGATATTTATCCCCCAAAAAATGTAATATTAATTTCTATAAACGTAAAAAAGTTTCTATGTAGCGAAATCTTTATTATACAAATGAAAACAAACAGTTTTTATAAACTTCGCATAACTGGATATTTTAATCTTGCGCATGTGAGATGTATACCATAATTTCGCGCAGAAAAATCACGGTTTATCTGTATTTTTTTCCACTGTAAAATGATTCTGCGGTTTATCCGAGGTGCAGTTTATTGGAGAACCTTTATTTACGTTTCTTCAAGATGTCTCTTCCCCTCACATACACTTATCTGCCTTTTATTAATTATAACTACTCTTTCATCTATCTTACCCTTTCTTCTTAAGGCCTCCATATACAGAGCAACTTTTGTACCATGACTTATTTTTTTAAACAAAAGAAGGGGTTAACTAAAGAAGGATTTAACAAAAGGGTTGAATGCAATGAAAAGTATTCCAGGAAATGTCCCCGCTCTCATTCAGGTGTTCAGCCAAAGGTAAAGAAGGGGTTTATTTTCTGTTCACTAACCATTGTATTTCACTCCTATGATCTTCCTAAGTAGCAGCCATTATATCTCATTTAAATTTTATTTTACTTCCCACAAAATTTCCTTTTCTCCCTTATTTTAATTTTTCTTCCCTAATTCTCTTAGGGAATTACTCTCTCTTCACTCCCCCCCCCCCCCAACCCATGTTTAGCTTTGAGGTCATTTCGATTTTTTCTTATATTCCTCTTTGCATGTGGTTTATTTGAGAAGCGGCTTATCTGAGGCATTTATTACAGGGAAGGTGTTTTTTGTTATATTGCAGTTTATCTGGGAAGCAGTCTATACGCGTGAAATTACGGTACATGTCATTGTCACTTACATTGTTATTCGAAGTTAAATCATCATGGAGTGTGCTTTACAAGGACCAATCAGCAAGTAAGGAATTCGACCAATGAGAGAAAAACCAATACAAGCGAGACCAGAAAAAAAGAGTGAAATTTCAAACACAACAGAAAAAAGAAAAAAAAAATTGCAAGATTAACAAAATTAAAATTATGAATTATTTAGCAGTTTAATCAATATAGAGTCACCAAGGGGGCCTGAATCATTATTCAGTAATTGTTTAGGAACCTTCTTCCCAATCTCCAGGGTCTCGTTCTAAGAGATTTCTGTTCCTTACTGGCCTAAGGAGATGACAATCCTGTTTCAGAATGTCATGGCCCATTTCAAGCATATGTTTGGTGACCGCGGATCTCTCGGCAACTGAACCTGGCACAGGCCGTGTGCTCCTTGAATCTAGTTTGTAGGTTTCGGCATGTGGCTCCTCTGTAGAACTTGGAGCACTGGTTACAATTAATCTCATAAATTCCGGATTGCAGAAATAGTGGGATTTTGTCCTTTGGGTTTCCCAATAGATTCCTCAAGGTATTCGGATTTTTGTACGCTATAGGCAACTGGGCCTCTTCCTTGATCGCCTGTAGGTTGCTATTGAGGCCACTCTTGTAAGGTATGAACAGTCTATACAACTGCGTCCCAAAATAATGGAATATTCTTATTCTAACATCACTCTTTTACTTTTAAATCCAAATAATGTCTAAACTAATAATAATTTCTAAAAAGCTGTTTGCAATTTAAAATCTACTGACTTTAAGCTTTAAATTAATATATATTTTACTTAAAAATAATGGGTTGATCTTAAGGAAATTTCATTTTTGTCTGAACCAAAATAATGGAATAATCAAAACACCCAGCCAAAATAATGGAATAATCAAAACACCCAGCCAAAATAATGGAATAATCTTATAAAATGTTATTTTTTATTCTAAATGCATGTTTGCTTATTTGCATAAAATATATTGTCTGTTCAGTGCAACATAGCTTGTGAACAAACAATGACAAAAAGAAATGATTTAACACCTGAGGAAAAGAAAGCCATCATTTCACTAATAAATGATGGACATACACAATCAGAAGTTGCCAGAATTGTAAATTGTCAGAATGTGAATCAACCTCCTTACTATCGTAATTTTCAGTAATACGCACCCCCTCCCCAATTTTTTTTTTAAATCTTATTTTCATTGCATTTATTATCAGAATATTAATTAATATTTATATTTTATAATACATAGTAGTGTTTTTATTTTTTAATTTTTTTTTTTTTCCCCTGCATATTATATACCGAAAATTACTGTATAACTTACAGTGCGCATTGATAACTGATACCTTTTAATAATACAGTACAAAGAATTAATCAGAGAAAGAAAAACTTTGGCTCGTATGAACCAAAACAATGAGATCAGGTACCTAATTAACTGTCAGGCAAAAACATCTAATGCCTGCTAACTATAGTGTAATTATGTAAGGCTTTAAAACTTACTAATGGTTCTGGTGAAGTGACTGTTACAACATAAATGTTATTCCCTGCTAAAGTGCGGCATAATACTCTTATATGACAATAATGAGTTTTCAATGGATCATGCATTAAATCTGTCAGGTATTCCTACAAGAAAACAAACAACGATATGAATAGGCCAATAAAACAGTTTTATTCATCTTTTTA
This sequence comes from Rhysida immarginata, assembly GCA_023313115.1. Classification (NCBI taxonomy): domain Eukaryota; kingdom Metazoa; phylum Arthropoda; class Chilopoda; order Scolopendromorpha; family Scolopendridae; genus Rhysida; species Rhysida immarginata. The sequence goes on along the minus strand of JAHWFO010009537.1, from coordinate 1,582,125 downwards.
TACAAGTAAGGAACACTTATCCTAAATGCCTGCATTCTAACAACAACAGTATCAATTTTTTTTTTATACTTGTACGAGAGGAAGTCAGTAATTAGTTACAAATGGCGATTTAAAAAATGCTAATTGGGATAGGAATCTGAAACACAGCTAGATTTGCACGTTATTATCTTATTTATCAACATAATTCCTGTTGTTGTTGATGCGTTTATACTATCGACGTAATAGTGTTTTGATACCTTCTTGTTAGAAAACTGGATTTTGCTACCAGAGCCAGTTTTGCACTTCATTTTCAATATCCTCGTAGTTTGCTTTTTTCAGAGCAACTTTCACCTCTGGTCCACTCATAGACCATCTTGGTGGCTAGCATTGTCCAAATGACAAGGGAGGATGAAAGTGAAGTGTGAAACTGGGTCAGGCAGCAAAGACAAGTTTTCTCATGTCGATAGGACAAATGCATCAACAACATCAGGAATTATGAGAAGATAATGTGCATATCTGTGTTTCAGATTCCTATCCTAATTAGTATTTTTTAAATCACGTAACTTATGTACTTCCCCTCATATTTTGAATACCAAAATATTTCTGATCATATGTTTCGGATAATGGATCATTGAACAGTATTGTCTAAGTTTTATGGGGTATAAAGATTCATTGCAAGACTTCAGATTATTGACCTTATAACAATAGGTGCCTATCAATTTATCATATCATCATGATTCACGTCCAAAAAATAATAAGAAAGAAACTTAAGCTAAAATTCTTTAAAACTTCGTTTAGCCAAATAATTAATTAATTAATTAATTAATTAATTAATTAATTAATTAAATAAATAAAATAAAATAAAATTAAATAATTTCATTCTCTTGGCATTTTTTTTTAATTGGTAAGGCAAAATACTCCAAAGTGCTTTAATGCTCTGAAAATTGTTCTGGCCACTCCTGCTCTTAAGGATTCACTGCCAAAATTGGTGGAGCAGTTTGTTGCCTGGTTGCCAGCAAAATCAAAATGGCTGCGTCAGAGGCTGAAATTAGTTGAGATTGTTTTACAATTATTGGATAGCTCTTCATCTGACAGTTCTTCCAGTGAATAAAATGAACCGTTGGCTTTGTTGCTACTTCAACATTATTTGGAACAGGAGAGAGGAGGGAAAAAAAAAACAAAAAAACTTTGAGAATTTTGTTGATATTGACATGTTGCCATATGCCATTTGTCTCTGTATTTGCATGTGTTTGGACCACTGAAGAGAAAAATTTTCTGTTCGGCTGCTCCTCTCTTTAATGACACTCTCATGCAAATTGATCAAGTGACTGGAGCAATCCATTTGCTCTCTGAGAGCAGCAAACTGAATTCACCAGGGTTTTTTTCAAAGAATCCAATATAAGCAAATTTTCTATAAACAATTTACAGTATAATAAATTCCAAAAGAGAACTTATAGTGAATTAAATGTTTTACCTGAAGATCAGTATAGGTGTATGGATAACTGTATGCAAAATATACTTTGTCATTATCATATGGAAACTGCACAGTCCATGACAATGTGTACATACCATCTTCACATTCACTACTGAAAATATATTTTCAATTACAAAAGAGCATAAAATAAGCTGAATAATATTTATTTTATAAAAATAGATTTATCTTTAATTAAAAGTTTAATTAATAAAAAAAAATAAATAAATAAAACAGTAACAACAACTACCCTGAACTTTATGAAGCATCCGCTTCAATGATCATGTTTACATTCTAACAATAAACAAATTGATATACCACAAGCGTGATTGTCTTCTCTGAATATTTTTTATTTTCCTTCAATTCCCTATAAAGGAAGCTTCCATAAACCATGTGGTTCCATTTTGGCC
>JAHWFO010009537.1:1569992-1580165 GCA_023313115.1 Rhysida immarginata | reverse complement strand
CCCAGCTGTTGTAGCGCTAATCTTTCCCTCTTGTATAATGCGATCCCACAAATTTAGGTGGTTTTTCAGGTCAAATTTTTTCGCATTATAGTAGAATACTTACGGGACAAAGGTTTTTTTTTTTTTTTTAATAAAACAGCTAAATAAAGAAGCTAGTGGGAATTTTTTCGGCAATGGCGAGCTGCAGGAAATTGTGGGAATTTTTGCAAAGGTTCATGGGATTTACATCTTGCAACATTGCGCCAGGGGGTCCTTTGTTTCTGGAGGTTCACTTTCAGGTACAACGATGTCTCATCAGCTAGTTCAAGCACACCCGCCTCTTACAACTCGCTGCCCAAGCGCTACGACTTCAAGCTGCACACTATACTTTATACAGCACCGTGGTTATATAAATTACCCTATCAAAAGTCATGGGACACCATCACTTTAATAGAAACCCTCAAAAATACATATATTTTAGTATCTTGTTGGTCCACTTTTTGCTGCTATCACAACTTCTACTCTCTGGGGGATACTGTCCACAAGTTTCTGATACGTTTCGACAGGTAATTTTCGCCATTCTGCCATAAGCGTCTTGGACAGTTTGGTCACGGATTTCGGGCGTTCCGCACAAGCATGCAATCGACGTTCCAACACGTCCCACAGATGTTCGATGGGGTTCAGATCGGGGCTCTGGGCAAGCCAGTCAAGTTCTCAAACCCCCTTTTCATCAAACCATGTGCCCACAGCCCTTGCTTTATGGCAAGGTGCCTTATCGTGCTGAAAGAGAAAAGGGCCATTGCCAAAGTGCTGCCAGAGAGATGGGAGTGCTGCATTGTCCAGAATGTCTTGGTAACGCTCCGAGTTTAGATATCCGTCCACAGAAACGATTGCACCCAACCCATACCATGAAAAGCACCCCCACACCATCACCGACCCTCCGCCGAACTTCACCGTGGACACAACACAGCTTGGCAGATAACGTTCGCCATACCCAAACCCGTCCATCCGATTGCCAGATGGTGTAGCGGGGCTCATCACTCCATTCAACCATTCGCCATTGATCCAGAGTCCAATGTCGTCGCTCTTTGCACCATTGTAATCTCCTCGCTGTGTTGTTAGTGCTGATGTGAGGTTTGTAGGCTGCCGCTCTGCCATAAAAATCCATTGCATGCAGTTCCCTGCGAATAGTCAGGGTGCTCACAGTTGTTCCCGTCAACTCTATGAACGATCTTGTCAGTCCATCAAGCGATGTGTGACAGTTTGCAGTGACACTTTAAGAAGAGCCCTTTGGTCTCTGGCTGACATGATCTTGGGTCTTACAGTCCTAGGCAGAACACTTGTGGTGCCTTTCTCTTTCCATGACCAGATGACGTTGTGAACGGTCGATTTCGGGATGTTTAGGAGGGTTGACGTCTTTCAAACAGTTTTGCCTGCGAGATGGCACCCAACAATTGTACCTCTTTGGAAGTCTGAATGCTCTTTTCTTTGAGACATTCTTACATTCTTACAGCATTCACGCAAGCATCATCTCATAAGAAAGAGCATACTCTCTGTTATATAGTGCTGGGAAGAATGCCGACAGTGAAATTGCACAGGAATGTCTCATTTTCATTCAAATCAGGGTTGTCCCAAGACTTTTGATAGGGTAGTGTACGTATTGTATCTAAATTACGGAGGTAATTACGGAAATAAACATTCAGAATGGTGTTGTATATTCTGTATCCTGTTTAACTGCAAATAAAATGAAAAAAACTACATCGCTGGGCTCAGGCGGCGGCCCCGGGGCAGTTAGGTGGCCGGGCCTCGCCTTTCCCCTGACCGGGCCACGTGGTTTATGGAAGCTCCCAAAGTGATAACCTCTAATCCACAAAGAGAAAAATATATATCCAATATTTCTATTTTCTCCTTGTGGATTAGAGATTATCACGTTATAACTCATTCCATTCTTCAGTTCCCCCCTATAGTTTATTCAATTCCCTACCAAATAACTGACTAATGGCCAGTTTCTGCTAACTTTTTCAATCTTGCCGACATTTTTATCTAACCCATAAATTAACCCCGTTTTGGGCTTTGCCCGTTGGGGAGCAATTTCTTTTCTCCATGTTCTCTTATATAGAGTTCGTGGTTGAGAGATGCTTGTTGCTACAATACAATACAATACAATAATATCAATGTTCTCAGGCGCTACATATGGTGTCTCTCTTTAGTTTCTCTACCAACTTTGGTGTCATTCTGATTGTCAGATTGAGCTAAATATGGCTCTGCATACTGTCAGTTTAATTATAAACACCCTATATGATATTCTGTAATTATCAAATTATTTACTCAAGTAAATGAAAATGCTAGGACTGATAAGCTTGAAATCGGATGAAAAATGCATCATAATGCACGATGTAGAATTACAGTTTAAAACTCTTAATTTCTGAAGAATACACAGAGGTTGGTTCTGAAAATTCCCTTATATGGAATGATGCAAAAATAGAAAAATACCAAGACGCATCTGAAATCAATACAAAAATACCAAGATGCAAAGACAGATACTCCAACCATCTTTACGTGGTTTCAGTTTTTAAATAAAGTACTCTTATCAGTCCACCCAATGAAAGAAACACTGGGAATGTCCAATGATATAATAGAAATTTTAGATGCCTGGATTTTTTTTTTTTATTAATCAAGTGTATTCTTGAAAACAATACTTCATTATAGTATACAAAATCAACAATGTCAACCATGATGAAGCATTCTGAAACGAATGTAAAAAAATACAATACTAATAATGATACTGCATAAAAGTTGAATTTTCATTTTTCAAACTGGCCAATATACAATTCAATTTACCTGTTCTTTGTATGTGTAATATTTTCTCCAGCACGAAACCATCCAATACCTTTTTCTTCTGAGTAACGTTCAGAATACATAAGTGGTTTCATTCCACAACAGTATAAGTTTGAAGGCTTGGAGAGATTCACAATAGAAAATCTAAAAAAAAATTTTTTCATATTGCAAGTCACTTGCTGTGATAATAAAATATAATTTTAGAAATTTTCTCATTTTTTTTTTAAGTGTTATGTACTTATACAACTGAGAAGAATGCATATTCTGCACTTGGAAATAAAACCACTGAGCATGATGAGGTGCATAAAGATCTGGACGAATATATAACTCGTATGAAAATTCTTCACTACAAAAAGAAAATATAAATAATGGGTAGAAGTTTCAATTGTTGTTGATAAATTTACTATTAGATAAAAACTTTAGTCCACCAAAGAGATATCTAATGCATCAAATTCTAAGGATAAATGAAATAATTGAGATTTGGAGTAAATATAATGAGAACTGCAATTGTACAAAATAAAAATATATTTTCTTCCTTTGTTGTTATATTTTGAATTCTTTAGGAATCATATAAATAGGCACATCTAATGATTACATAAAAAAGGTGAATATTATCTCTTAACTGCTCATGATTATGGCCCACAAGCTTTGCAAAATGGTCTTTTTACATGAAGACAACTCTTTTTGGGAGTCTTGCTGATATTTTCAAGTATTTACGCTGCAATGTGTAAAAACTGCACCTCTGCACATCCATTGAAAATTCAGCTTTTATATTTAAAAAATAATTAATATATAAAAATGGCACGCCATGTATCCTTGTATTCCCTCCTCCCTATCCATATGATGGAAAAAAGAAAACCACCTATTATTAAGTGTTCTATTTCTTAGCCTAGTATTATGCTGCAAATTCATCAGTCCAAATGATCTGCCTCCAATCATCCACTTCCATTCAGTGTTATCTGCACAGTCATCATTTCAAAACATTATGAGTTATCACCAATGGTTGTGGAATAGTGCTCTGTTACAAATGTTTGCAGCCTGCAGTTCCTGTTGGAGAGATTTGGTTGATACGAGGTGCCGGAGATGGGTGTTCTTCTTAGATGTTATCTTGGCCACCGTTGTCTTGTGCTTTTGGGCCTACTTCAACACCCATCTATTCCTGTCTAAGAGCTTTGACTTAAGACACGCAGTTTTGCTTCGAAGATCACATCTTACCATGTTTTATGCATGCTAATAATAACAATTGACAGTGCTCTTAATTATACAATTAGCATAATATCACTCCAAAGATTATAATCTATACAATTATAAAATACTTGAAAAAGTCTCAAATAAAGAGAACTTGTTAGTCTATTAAGTTTTCTAATGTGAACTTACATCTGAATTACTTTACAAAGATTTCCACTTTCAAAACGAGACTCAAAAATCAGTGTGGAATCTTGGGTAGAACTGTGATGAGAATTCACCTCTAATGCACTACTATTGGCAATATAGGAACGTACAAACTATAAGGGGAAAAATTATATTATTAGGTACAAAAGCAACCAGTAATTTGTATTAATATGATTTTAAAACATGCAAAAAAATAAATAAAGGACAAATGAAGCCAAACCTCTTATCCACAAAATAAAAGCAACAAACTAATTATACAACCGAGTGTTCCCAAGTTTGCAGTTTCCCCTAAAAGGAATTAAACAACAGCCTTACCCACTGGGCAGTATACATGACAATACTTCCCTAGTATGAATGCACAATATCGGTGCTTTTTTCCCTATGGAAAAAAAAACATGGCAACTGCCTCAAAACCTACATTCATTAAAATTGAGCAGTATCCTGTAAGGAAATTTTTGTTTTTGCAAAGGAAAGGAGTAAAAGAAATTAATTCACACCAAGTTGGATGGTCAGTAGATCAACCATGTGGTGACTTTGCTTTTAACTGGCTGAGGCAGTTCAGCTTTTGCTACAAAGGGATAGTATTAAAAGAAAATGAGCTTTGCTGCAAAGATAAATTGTAGATCATGATGGAATTTACTTCAATGAATAAGCTCAGTTTTCTAAGAGAAGATAATAATCAAACTGAAGAAACATATAATTACAAAAGTAGAAAAGGGAAGGAACAATTCAGTGATTCGTGGTCTCATGAAAGTCCATTTGGACATATTGTAACAGCTTTACAGTTCGTGTCTGTGGTCCTTGGTTCCGAGTCCAGGTCATTGAATTTTTCCTTCCCTTTTCTATTTTGTAATAATAAAGGGTGTCCCAAACTGAGCTGACATTTTCATATGTTAATAAAACATTTTTCATTGGAAAATTTATAATATATTTGTTTTATTATAAAGTAAAAACATGGAGATTAAGTGTGATACAAAACATCTGACAAATGGGTGACCTGGCCTTGGTAGCATAAATTCACTCTTTTGAGGAAATTTTCTACAATATATTGCTGGGAAATTTCAGCAATGTTGTGTTGAATTTCATCTTTGAGGTCCTCAATAATTTGTGGTTTACTGATGTACACTTTATCCTTATGAATAACCCCAGAGAAAGAAGCCTAACCGTGTCAAATCGCATCACCTCGCCACAAACAGTTTTCGTAAAATTTTCACCATTTTTGAAGTGAATTTTTACAATTTCTATGCGTTGTTCGATTGTGTAGTTAACCATAATTTAACCTCAACGTTTAAATAATGACAGCATACAAAAATCTCTACTCTGGTTGCACCATGAAAAAAAAAAATGGTAGCAAATTCAAAATGTCAGTTCATTTTGGAGCACATTTAAAAAAAAAAAAAAAAAAAAAAAAAAAAAACCCTCCATTTTACTCATAATTTGTCTGAACTTCTCATTTTGGGTAAAAATATGTTTGACTCAACCTCATAACAGAGAAAACTACAATTCAACTGAAATAGCACGTGTTCAGCTCATTTTTTTAAATGGCAAGCATTTTCACAGATCCCATTGTTTTACAGTTAATACCGGTTAAAAAAAAAAAAAGAAAAATAATAAATTTTAGTTTTTCGACAAATTATCTTTCTATATATTTTTTACTAGTGGAAAAATCATTTAATAGAAAATTCCACAAGTAATTTTTTTTTGGAACTACTATATTTTGTTTGGCAGAAATTACTATTAAGAGGGAGGAGTGCTAGCAACTGATAACTTAGCTAACCTAACTTAACCTGTGTTATGTTAGGTTAGTAGGTTATTTAAATCAGATTGATAAACAAAATAGTATGCACTTAATAATTAAATCAGTCCAGATATTTACTGGATGCCTCTCAATTCCATCATAAAAGTTTTCTGAACATTTATTATGGATTCATTATCAAAATACCAGACATATTACCACTCAGTTTATCTTAAGACTTTCACACTCTAACTCGACACCATGTAACCACTGTGTGTAAAACGGTTCTGGTTTCACTCTCATTATTATGTACTGCCATTTTTGATTGGCTTTGAGCATCACGTGACACAAGTACCAATCAACGGAAGTATTCTTTTCATTCTCTCTTCCACAGTAAGAGGAGAAGGTTACGTGATAACTGCTGCTGCCATTCTGTAAGCTACATTTTAGGGGCAACTACTACACACATGAATACATTCCAAGAACACAAACAGTAATGTCCAGTTAAAGTGAGAAAAAACTTAGTAAAGATCTGCCATTGTAAAACTGAAACAACCTTCTGGCAATTGGACATTACGTACATGTGATCAAAATTCACCCTGGTGGATGACCACTGTAGTCTGCTGTCATATGTAACAGAAATAAGTAAAATTGATTTCTATCTTACTTATCACCCGATTTCCACATTCCCCTGTACTCAATTCCTTGCTATCAACATCTTGAATTGTAGAATCCATCATAAAAGTGAAAATAGAATTTCATCTACATTTATTTTCAATACTGACTAATGAAAACAATGGAGTTTGGACCTTATTTGAAAGCCATCTAGGAAGGATGTCTAATGGAAACAAAGCATTATTGTACACAGTATACTCAAAAACTCCTATGTAAATGATGATATATAGTTCAAAGATACATGTAATTAATGAGAAAATTTTATTGCTTAAATTAATATTCCAAGAAAGAATATTATTTCATCACAAACTATTAAGAGTTCAGATGGGAGGCTTCTGAAAACGGAGGAGAGTGTATTACATAGGTGGAAGGAATACTTTGCATCTCTTCTTAATCCGGTGACAACAACAACTGAGGCATACGAGGTGCACCTTGGAGCGGAGAATAGTCACGGTAGTATCACTGAAACAGAAGTCTGATGGGCAATTAAGTCCCTGAAGACTGGCAAAGCTGCAGGTGATGATGAAATCCGGTCCGAGATGTTAAAGGCCTTAAATCAGGATGGTATCCTGTGGCTGACTCGAGTGTGTCAGGTTGCTTGGATATCTGGACAGGCCCCTAAGCAATGGCAGACAGGAATTGTGATCCCTATCTTCAAAAAGGGAGATCAGAGAGATTGCAACAACTATCGAGGCATCTCTTTGCTCAGCATTCCTGGGAAAGTGTACGCTAAGTGAATGGAGAAGAGAAGTCGGGAAATAGTAGACTCCAAACTGTCGGGGGAGCAGCGTGGTTTCCGACCTGGCCGAAGCACGACGGATCACATCTTTGCTCTAAGGCAAATCTTTGAGAAATCCTGGGAGTATGCAAAGGAGGTCTATGCTTGCTTTGTGGACCTCGAAAAAGCATATGACAGGGTTCCTCGGGAGAAGCTCTGGCAAGTGTTGCAAGAGTATGGAGTGGATGGGCAATTACTGGTTGCTATCATGTCTCTGTACGAAAGCTCTGAGATGTGTGTCCGGATAAATGGCATTAAGTCAAGACCGTTCACCGTGGGTGTTGGACTCCGCCAAGGGTGCGTACTGTCGCCCCTCTTGTTCATTATCTTTATGGACTGGATAGACGGGCAGCCGAGGCGATGAGCGTGTTTGTGTGGGCGACTGCCTGGTGGAGAGGTTGCTCTTTGCTGACGACCTTGTCCTCCTTGGGTCTTCTCGCACGAACCTTCAGCATGCACTAGACCGGTTTGCAGCCAAATGTGAAGAAGCTGGGATGAAGATCAGTGTGGCTAAAACCGAGGTTCTGGTCCTTTCAAGACAGCCTGTTCAGTGCGCTCTCCATGTTAGGGGAGCCTCATTGAGACAGGTGGAGAAATTCAAGTATCTCGGGATTGCACTCACGAGTGATGGACGGCAGGAGAAAGAATTGGATGCTCGGATCGGTGCAGCAAGCTGTGTCAGATGTGAACTGTGGCGATCCGTAGTAACGAAACGAGAGCTGGGTAACAAAGCCAAGCTCTCCATCTTCAAATCTATCTTTGTCCCCATTCTCACCTATGGTCATGAGGCTTGGGTAATGACCGAAAGAGTGCGATCGCAGGTACAAGCGGCCGAAATCAGATTTCTGAGAGGTGTGGCAGGTGTTACCCTACTAGATAGAGTGTACAGCAGCACAATAAGGGAATCTTTAGGTGTTGAGCCGCTACTTCTCCGCATTGAGAGGTCTCAGCTGCGCTGGTATGGCCACGTGATACGGATGCCGCAAACTAGTCTTCCTAGGCAGTTGTTATTTTCCAAGCCGGTGGGTAAGAGACCAAGGGGTCGGCCTAGAACCAGGTGGCTAGACTACATGGAGGATCTGGGTTCGAGTCGCTTGGATATTACCAGGGAGGACATGCGCCTGATGGCGGAAGATCGCGATCGCTGGAGATCCTCCATAGGGCGGCTGCCCCCGCGACCCTAACGGATAAGCGGGTTTGAAAAGTAAGTAAATTAATATTCCATTAAAACCTATTAAATATGAAATGATCGTCTTATTGTCATTTAAACGTAGTGCTATTTAAGGTGGCACCATATGTCGTGGAACAGCAAACTTACTATATGTCACGGGTGGTGAAATCTTGGCTGCCAAGTTCCGTGATATAGAGGGGCAGCAGTGTATTTGTTTGCAAAGGCACCTGATGTTAACTGAATGCTAATCTACTTGCTCCCCATTGCTCCGAAGCCAATGTGAGGCCGACATGATCAACATGGTATTTTATTGGTTACAGCACTAGGTAGAAACTATCTAGTGCCTCATCGTTGGTGCTGACATGAGTGGAAACGTCCACCCTTTCTCCCTTACCATCAATAGTCAACATTTTCAGGGGGGGGGCCCCCCCCCCATTCAATGATGACTTAATACATGGACGAGCCCTTAGGGGACACTCACAATTATTATTGTTAGAATGGATGTAATTTTAATCTAATGGATATTATTATACAGGTTAAAAGGGTAAGTCCGATCCTCCTCAAATAACTCAGGAATTAAAATAGGTACGAGGGGTAGTCAAAGTTTTAATTATCACCTCAAAAAAATAAAGCTACGTAATTAATTTTTTGATTGTATGTGGGTACATGTCTGTAGTCCTGGTGCATTTGAAATCCCCGCATCACTGTACCAAAGCATGCCGCTAGAGGGACAAAAACAAAATGGCACAGTCTACTGATAAAGCGGAGTATCGTGTGGCGATTCGTTTTCTGCATTTGAAGGGGAACAGCGCTGCAATATTCCATTATTTAAAATCATTTTTATATGAAGAAAATCAAGTACACATTTAGGTAAAGTACCTGTTCCAGTTGACCCAAGCTGATAGAGATCTACAATTTTTGTGAAAGGACCCCTGTCAAATTTTATTCATCTAGCTATACTCTTTTTCATTTCAACCCACTGTCTAATTACTCTCAAGCATTAACCTACTTCTCTTTGTGCAGGCTCATTGATATTGAGGAAGGGAAAAAGTGTACCAGGGTAAGGGTAAAACCTGATCCATCAGGGAAAAAAAACATAAATAGATTTCTTTCTTTATTTTTTTAACTATAAGGGTGCTCACACATATATGCAGAGACAGACATACCGTAAATACTGTATTAAGCGCCCGGGCGCTTATTTGCAAAAATTCAGCGGACCCCCAGGCGCTTAATGCAGGCGGGCCGGTATTACAGGTCCGGCGCTTATAAAATTCTGCACAACTGTGATGGATAATATTATGCAAAATTCTCGCCCTTCTCCTTCATCTTTTCTAAAGTATCCTGCTGTGTTTTCCATTCCCGTTAAGATCAATGCCAAACTGTTTGGCTGTAGCCTCTGTAGAATGTTTTCAGCCTACTTTACTGTTGCGAGATTGAAATTGATGCTATAGCTGTGAAGTTTTCAATTTTCATCAGCTATGTTGCTTGACTGAATCCAAAATTAAAAGCAAGAAATTAGAAGACAATCATGCTGGTATCTAATTTCCGGTTTAGCATTGGCATTTGGGAGAGCAAACATTCCCGTGGGAAAGCAGCAAGAGAAGA